>JASKGO010006959.1:0-14983 GCA_030556065.1 Holobus sp. GC000080 | reverse complement strand
TCTAGTAATGGCCGGCAGATGCTTTTGTAAATGGTCACTCTATTTTTGAAACTAAGCCCTTTTTCTCTGTATGATAAGCACTTAAATATTTTAGCCCTTCTGATGACTTCATCTTTAATACGTTTCAATTACTTCTTATAATTGAGTTTTTTCAAAATATACATTTTGCGAATTATTATTTATCAGACATTATTATCCAGAGAGAAAAAGAATCTCTTCGATTCGTTTAGAAAGCGCATTGTACTAACTTTTACAATTTCTCAATTCCGATTTAATCTGGAAATGATATTAAAATCTCAAGTAATTCTAAAATCGTTGTCTTCCGGTACCCCAAATATTGTAATTGTTTACCAGGAAGAGATTTATATAATAAATTGTGATTAGTTTCAGTTTCTTAAATTAGTTCTTTAAGTAATTAACAGAAGAACCTTATTTTTTTATTTCATCATCAAACATCAGATATCTTTTAGCTAATAAAATGGCAATAGGTAACTTAAAAGATGTTCAAACAAAATGGTCCAAACAAAAAAACATTTTATGATTTTAAATCATCATTTTATGATATCAAAAATTGTTTTCCTAAATTCAAAAACTCCAAAAAGAACAAAAAAAAAAAAACAAAAAAAATTACCACTAAAAGTAGCCATGTGAAGATCAACCGGATGTATAGCAGTCAAAGTAAGGAATCCGGTGTGAGCAAAAGGCATGAAAGCAGTGACAATCCAATCGAGATTCCTGAAGAATCCCGGGGTACTAATTGAAAACAAAGAAACCTCGTTGTTCTCTGTAGTCTCATTAAAAATATGAAATTCAATACCGGCAGCTTCCGATATCCAGTATCCATTCAAAGAACAAGGCATACCTTCTTTGTTTTCTTTGCTCTTAAGACTCGATCCCAACAAATGGACATCTTCCAAGAGAACCAGCAGTTTATTGTTTATTTCCGGATCGATAGTGGTCAAATGCGACACTTTTTCAATTGGTTTATCGACATGAGCGAGAAAACTTAATTCGCTTGTGGACTCAACTTCATGAATTGGACAACTTGAAACGGCCTGCGACAAACAGTTTGCATTTTGACGCACCTCATTCGATATCACCTCTCCTGACCTTTGAGTCAAGTTTGTCAAATCAGTTTGCTGCGAATTTTCCGGAGTTAATTGATACTGGAATTCATGAAGATAACTCGGAGGAGTATTACCAAAGTTTGTCCTTAGAGAACCATCGATTGTTGTTTCTTGTATTGCCAATGCTTCAATCGAATGGACATTTTGAATGTCTCCTATTGCATTCCTTGCAGAATTCCCAGGTATATGAGATGAACTTTCAAATGATTGTTTCGTTAAATTGCTGCTAATTGATGTCGGTGATGAAATTTCAAAAGATTGTTTGTTTGAACTACCACCAATTGGCGTTGGTGATGAACCTTCCAATGATTTTTTATTTAAAGTACTACCACTTGGTTCAGATGTCGACAGTTTACTGATTTCCTTAGCAGTTTCAGTTGAACCCCTATTTTCATTATTCGCTTTGGAAAACATTTGTTCAGCTGTACCAATCTTTGCATTTTGAATAGTATCATTTGGTGATTTACTAGCATGTTGACTCTTCTGCTGCAATCCTAAAGCTTTGTTTGCTGCCCAGTAAACCATATTATTAAAATCCAACTTATTCGTTGTCGTTGCCATGTTTAACATGTTGAAGTCTTTGAGCGAATTGTCGGGATCAATTGAACTGGCAGGATGTTGTTGTTGTTGAGCAGGATAGAAATTGGCAGCGGGAGCACCCACAATGAAGAAAGGTTGCGGAGGTTGCGGTTGTTGAGCTAATACCGGAACTGGAACAGCTTGAATTGGTGACTGCAGTGATTGCATCGGTTCGCAATGAACTTGAGAGGCTGCTGGGTTTTGGTAGAACCAAAACTGGCGTTTTGAACGGTCGTCGTTTGGGTTCTTTTCCAACAGGGATTTCATGGATTCGCTCAGAGTGATTTGGGAGAGAAAGGGATGATTTTCTAGTAATAATTGTTTGTCTTCTGGTGATAATGTTGATTGGGTGTTAAAAATATCCAAATCTGAATCAGTTGATGTGCTCTCGAAATGTAGCTGCAATATTATGCAAAATACCAATGATATTAATGCATTTGTCATTTTAAAATTGTGGCAAAAGTAAAAAGTGGTCAAAATTCAAAGCAGTTGAAGTAGACAATTTAAAATTGACTATTTATGACAATTTAATACAGGAAAAAAATGAAAAAGCAATTTAATTCTTAACTCTTAAGATTAACAATTATCATTAATTAAAATGCTTTTCCTTCTTCAATACTTTCAATTATTTCTTAAATCAAATCTTTCACTTTAAATGATTGTGACTAAATGAGTGAATTAAGATTGATTTAGATTGGGATAGATTTGGTGAAGTTACTGATGATTTAAATTGATATCAAATCATTCACTTTAAATAATTGTGACTTAATGATTGAATTAAGATTGATTTAGATTCGGATAGATTTGGTGAAGTTACTGATGATTTAAATTGATAGTTAAATTAGGACAACTTTAAAAAATATAAATTAATTACTTCTTAAGATATCAAATTATTTATATGATTTTCGTATTAAACATGAAATAAATTCAATGTTTGAACAACTCAGATGTAAAATATGAATCAAATTCTAAAAGTTTAATCAAATAAATTCGAAAGATAGAATTTTCAAAAAGACAACTTTACTTTTTAAAGGTTTCCAAAAATCATCTGATCAAAGATCAATTCTCAATAGAAGAAAATAATTTAATTGCATATGTTTAGCTATTTGCAATTACAAATCACTGAAATATTTCTTGCATAACTGTTGAATGATTTCTTAGTGCTGTTCGCCAGTTCATACAAGAGCAAAGCCATGACATGAAAGCAATCGACGGTAGCAAAGAGTAGTAAATGATTAATTCAGGTGTAAAACGCGTCGCGGAAGTGCATTGCACACCTGCATTTAATTGCTTTTATATGAATGCACGTGAAAAGAAGGAAAATACAGTGTGACAGAAGCGGTTTATGTAATTTACGAAGCGAACATCGAATAGGAGGGACGTTTCCTGCTGCAAGCCCCCTTTGGAAATAAACAAATTGAATGTCATTGCGGAATAAATTAAACGATCAAAGTCCATCAAATGGATACCCCCTTTTTTTCCAATATTTATTCAAGCCAACATTATTTGCATATTGCATCAAAAATCAATAGTTTTGTTTTTTGTATTGGGATTTAAATTTTGGTGATGGCAGAATGGTATTCTTTTTACTATGCTCAGATATATTTAAATTTTAAATAAAAAATTTGAATTTCTTGCAAAACTGAAATTCTAAATCTTTATATTTATTTAATATTCAATCTTAAAAAAAAATACAATTAGAATTATTGTTAGATATTAAATATCAAATTAGATAATCAAATATTAATTCTTCATAATCTAAAATGAATTTTTAACATGTAAAAAAAACCCTCTTTATTCATTTATTTGGTTTTAAAATTCAAATAGGATGGCACTTTAGAGAGGCTGTGCAGTGTAAGGATATAGTTTTTCGAGAGGTGAGGTAAACTTGTGGTTCGACCTAAAAACAACCCTTAGTGATTGATGTATTCGGCAGTCGGCGCACGTACCAAAGTCCTTTTTCAACAAAATCGCCCTCCGCTGAAGTACTGTTAGCTGTTAGTCCTTCGAGTCTGCAAACTGTACCTACACTATAGACTTTTCCTTCTTTTCGTTTTTTTTTTCGTTTTTTTTTTTTTCGTTAATCTCAAAGGATTTCCCAATCATCGAATTCTATACCTAAATTACTTCTAAATGATTATAGGCCAACTCTGTTTCAATTCAGAATCGATTCAATTCTTTCGAAATGAAATTGAAATCTCTATAACTAATTTAGTTTAACAAAAAGTTGGATTTTATTGAGTTTTCTGTTGAATTGATGTGATGCAGTTTACAAATTTTGTCATAACTTGGGATTGCATTCGAAATTTTTCATAATTTTCTTTTCTATTATATCTTAAAGTGAATTATTACAAATTGGGCAATTTTTCTTTTTGATTTCATAATTATTCTGAAAGCCCCAGTTATTTAAAATATCTTTAGCACTTGACCACTTCCGGTTACACCAAACGTTGATATTAAATATTAATTAATCAATTTTCTTTTCAAATTTCGATTGTTTTTTTTTTAATTAGAGAGGTTAATGTAAAAAATAGTTTTTTATTAGGTCAACTTTTAAAGATATTGTTTACTTCCGGTTATTTTTGGTTATTTTTGGTAAAAATTGGTGTCTCTAGAAGAAATCATATATAGATATGATATTGTTATGACAGTGAGGAAAAAATTAATAATGTTGAATATTTTCGCCACTAATGGACCACTCTGAATAATTAGTTTTAAATTTTTCCTTTTAAAGTAATTTCTAGAAGAATGGACAAAAAAATGTACGAAAACCAAAAGTTTAATTTAAAGTAATTTCAGGAAGAATTTTTAATTTACCTAAAAATGTCTAAAGAAACAAAAGTTCATCTAAAGTAATTTCAGGATGAATTTTTAATTTACCAAAAATGTATCAAAACCATTTAAAAAGAACAAATAATTTTCATTTGCATATCAAATTAATTGTTACAAATATGAAAAACACTTTAGGAGCTGTTTATTATTTCGAGCGCAGAGAGCAGCCTAACGACTTTTTGATACTTTTCCGCGCGCAAAAAGAAAAAAAAAAGGAATTTTCAGCAGCCGTCACGCCCTTAAAAAGTACAAGGGGACGACTTGACAAATCCTAACGTTGCCTTCTATACTTTTCTGGTGGTATTTCACACACCTACGACACGTTTGCACTTGAAACTTTCCAGCCAACTTTTATCTTTTTACACTCTCTTAAAAGTTAATGAAGGAAACTTTTCTCCAAATGATATAAAGTAAATTAAATTTTAAAAGGATACGCGCCGTCGCTCTTCACGCGAATTTCATTCCTTGCAAATTATTTTTCTCCTTACTTTAAAACAACTTCTTATATCATCTTACCTATCTTAAAATGAATGAATTAACGTTAAGTAGAAATTGCAAAATTGTTTTAAAGCATTGTCGGTGTAATTTTCTGAATTTAAGAGCTTTGACTCGATGATGATAACTAAAACTTTATTAGGAGACAAATAAAGTTTAATTATTGTCAAGTTTGGAAGTGTAGTAAGACCTCTGGTTTACATTTATTGATACAGGAAAGTTTTGCTCGGTAATGATTTTAATTAATGCATTCTTCGTATATTTGCTTTCCATTCATTTGGAGCTGGGTGAGGAGAGGACGCCCAAATGCTTCTTAATTGCATTTTCTCTTTTCATTCATCATTCATTCATTTCATTATTATTACTTTTTCTTACAAGTAAAGAGAAAAGACTTTTTTAATTAATTAAAATCTTCTTTTAAGAAATGTTTTTTAATGTTTTTTTTTAAGTTTACTTAGTTTTTTACTTTATTTTTGTATTTTCTTTTAATTTATTTATCTAAATACATTGCAAACAAAGTGGTAAGTCTTCAAAGATGAATTAAGTCTTTATATCTTCATTGTTAAAGATAACTTTCACATTTTTGTCATTTTTAGCTGTTTTTTTTTTTTTTTGGTTTTTAGTAAACATTATTTTAGTAAAAGTAATTAACTTATTTATTAAGCAGAATTTTTTCTGATTTTTTTTTTAAGTTTTTACATTTTAATACGTCGAAAACCATGAAAACCATTAAATAAATTCATTGCGAGCTTCATTTTGCAGTTATGGCAGCATTGCAGTATTGGTTACGGCGTTACGGAATTAAAAAGTTTCGCATCCGGGGGAAATTTGATGTAGTATAGCAAAATATAGTAGTATAGCAAGCAGCAGCTAATAAAAACCGGTGATAAATGATGGATGCGAATGTTTTTGGTCCATCTTTTAATGTTCTACTTTGTTTTGTCGAAGTTTCCCAATTGTTGACCCCTCTGCAGCGGGAAAGTTATAACATTCATCATTTTAAGAGACCCTTCAACATAACACCATTTATGAAGCAATTAATTTCCTTCTTATATATTATTATTGCACCGCAAACAAAAAACCGATAAAAATAAAACAAAAATATGAAAACAATAAGACAAAAACATTATAAAAAAAACTTCTTAATTAAATTATAAAATCTTTTTATTATTATATTAAAGTAATATTTGTAACGATTAAAAAGAAATACTAATTTAGTAATTTTTTTAGTGTTTTGAAAGTTTCAAAGTTTTCAAGATATGTCGACAATAAGCTACAGAGGAGTCCAAGGGAACAAAAGTCGTAACGAAAGGTAAAAGTAAATAATCTCCAATTTAAATGCAAATAGTGCAATCATTTCTTAACATTCAAATTCCCTCTCTGCTCGGATTGTAATTACTCGAAAGTGGTAATTTAAACTTTCCGTTATTTCCTTTTTTCACTCCGCCCGACATATTTTTCCGCGGGAATTCGCGCTCTCAGTTGGTTGATCTCAACTAATTGCCGAATGCCGACCACGTAAATTACCAAACAATTTCAATTATTTCTACTTGCATTGCTAATTATTAATATTACAACTGCAATAACAGGGAATTTGAAGTACATCGAAGACTTGCAAGTTGCCAGTTGCTATTAGTTGCAAAACCACAAGACGCTGCTTTCCTTTTACTTCCGGATTCCGCAGTTAGTTATTGCGAATAATATAAGTTGCGGATGTTTCTTCTAAGCTCTCTGTTCTGTGCGTATTCGTTGCATTGCATATGAACTTGTTGTTGTTCTTGTTCTTGTCAAAATAACATAAAATGAAATATCTAAAGTGAAGCAATTAAAGCACAGAGAGCACTTATTACAGCTTACAGCTTTATATTTTAACTGACTGCTTTCGCAAGCAAGCAAGCACTCACAGTTTCGCTTCAGCAGAAAGTCGAAACGTTTATATTCAAAAGATTTCTTTGTTATGTTGTAATTTTACGGCCTTTTGAACTCTATGTGAACATTACGTTTAATTTGCTTCGATGGTTTTTCATCATTGGTTAGATTCATTAAAAAAAATTGATCAAAAAGGGTTTTTTTTTAGTTTGTAAAAATTTTTTACTTCTAATTTTTATATTTAAAATTTTTGTTAATTTAAACTGAAAAGTAATTTAAAAAAAATTTACTTTTTTTTGTATTTAAAAAATGAAAAGTTTTTTTTTTTTCTATAAATATTTGTTTTTTATTATTGGGTAATATTTATACTTTGTTCTTTATAGGAAGAAAGGTAATTGTAAATAAAAAATAAAATAAAAAAGAGAAATAAAAAAAAATGTTTTTCCATTGAAAATAATAAAGTGATCTGCGTTACTTCATGCAGAAGTAATCTTTGATATGGCTGCCCCAAAGCCCTCCGGTTTCCCCATTCTACACTGCTCTCTAATCATTTACACAACCGACTTCTCTTTCAGAGATTTCATTGATGCTGAATCGATGGTTTAACAAAAACTCGCTTTGCTTTTAAAAGGATTTTTTTTTCATATCGAACTTTGTTATTTTCACTAATTAATTTGTTATATTCTATCGGAAAACTTTTTATTCTTTTTTATTTAGTTCTTGAAGGAATTTTTTTCTTTGCTGCTTTACACAAGTCTTTTAAAACAAAAAGTTCTTTGTAGTTATCATTTAAAAAAGTTAACCGGCCAATTAAAAGGAATCTGTTTATAATAAGAAGTGAGAAATGCTTTTGATAAGAAAGTGAGTTAACTATTAAAGTCAAGGATTCTAGGTGAAGTAAAGTAAAGTTATCCTTTTTCCACACTTCGCTGGAAGTGGAAAAAGGATCACTTTACTTTCAGCTATTTAAAAACAAACTGTTTTCTTTAATAACCATCTTTATTAATTAACTTTTTAGCAATTAAATGCTAATAAAAGTTACAAATGTCTTTGTGAAAGCAGCTGAAAGTAAAGTGATCCTTTTTCCACTTCCAGCGAAGTGTGGAAAAAGGATAACTTTACTTTACTTCACTTTGAATCCTTGAAAATAATAGTTAAAAGAAATGAAGTCAAATTAAAAAGAAAAAATAATTTAAAGTTAATTACAAATAAAGTTTCATTTGATTTTTGTTGGGAGTAATATTTTAAATCAAATATCCTAGATTTTTATAAAGTAATTTTTGTAAATTTAACCAAAAAAAATATTTTTTTATAATTAATTTCTATCAAAAATAAGTAATTATGACATTTTTATTTTTAATTAAGAATAGAGTACATTTTTTATGAATTTATAGCTTATATAAAGAATGCATCAGCTAAACAAATGGCACATAATGAACTAATGAAAAATGTTTCGATTGCAATGGCATCAGGATAACGCGTTTGTCACATTTCACACTTAATTGAACACCTTTGCCCTTTGCTATTTTTTTGCTTTTGGCTTTTGGCTTTTTTGTTTAGCAGCACAAGCACAGCAACTGAATCAATGAATGAATTACTACAAAATGTCGCGTGTTTTGACAAGGCAAGCAATCAAAAGTTGATTGGCTTTTGGCCGGATTATTTATTGGCGAAACAATCGATTCTTTGCTAAATGATTTGTTGCTAAATTTCCCTGAATAATCTAAAATTACTTTTTTTTTTTTAATAAAATTTTATATAAAATAAAACGTTTGATTACAAATTGAGCTTTAAAAAAATGTAATTACATAGAAAATTTTCAAAGTAAAATCAATGAGAAAAAATATGCTAAAAACAAGAAATGGAAATTAAAAATGATTTCTTTTTAAAAAAAAACTAAAAAACTAAAAAAAAAGGAAGAAATGGTAAAGAGGAATGAAAATTCGATGGTGTACATATTGCATGTATAAGGATATCCGTCGCAGAAGCGATCGCTTCAAAGTGCAGGAAATATCTTTGTGCGTGGTATCTGTGTAGCGCAGAACTGAGAACAGAAGAAGAGTGGTGTTTCGCTTGCTATTGCAAAATAAGGGATGTTGCAGAGATAAAAGTGTAATATGTATGTGGTTTTTCTTTGCATTGCAATTTTTATTCGCTAAACAATGTAAAAAATGTTTCTGCAACAAACTGCTCCATATTTATGAGAATTTCAACCCCTACTTATCAGACTCTCTGTTCTGTTCTGTTTTTTTTGTTTTGCTTCTGTTTTTTATTTTATTTTTATTTTGGTTGCAAAAACTGACTGAATTGTTTTTACTGCTATTGTTATAAAATTTATATTCTCTTGTTTAGATGATACTTTTTACTTTATCTAATTTTTCTTATTTTTGTATTGAATTTAAATTATTATTTGTTTTTGCTTTTAGTTTATTATTTAATAATTCAAAATAAATATCAAAATCTATTGATTTTTAAAGATTTTTAAGTTTTTTTTTTTTTTTTAAGAAAACATTCTGTTTTTTTGTTTGGAAAAAAAAGCTAACAATTTGAATTATTTAAAATGTTATTTGTGTCTTTTTTTTTTAGTTAAAATTCAGCCATTGATTTACCGCTCGAACGTCTCTTTTATCGCCCCAGTGATAAATATTTCGCGAGCGCCTTGCAGCAATAGCGTCCGAACGTTGTTATTTGTATCTTTTAATACATTTCGATGTTGCTGCACATTCTGATAAACGATTGTTAATTAAACCATAAATATTCGCGCGCTATACGGACATCCGGGGACGGGTCACAGTCACAACCACCACCCCCTCGGTGCCCCCCACCGAATGATATCAACTTTTCATCTCTTGATCGATCGGCAGAGAAACGAACGCAACGGCAACCGCACCAATCGATTATTTTCATTTTCCCCCCAAATGAAAAAAGTTAAATAAATAAATAAAGTTCAATGGATATTGAATTTTGACAAATCAAAGGAAAATTATAAATGTTTCAGGTTTCGTGTTGTAATACCAAGGTGCACCTTTAAATGACGTATGGTGTGCCCTCCGTTCGTCATATACATGTCGACCACAATCAACCGCATATAGGGGATACAACAGGAGCTATCTATGGGATATAAATATGACAGAAACACCAGGGACAACACGCAGAAATTTATTATGCCAGTCGCGTTCGGCAAGCCGCGTGCGGTTCTCCACATATACAGATATTTATATGTTACACTAAAAGTGTTTGACACGAACATTTCAATAGATAAAATTGTTGCAAAAAAAAGTAATTCTGCCTTTTTAAGAGTTTTTTTTAAGTTAAAGAAATTCATAATTAATTTATCTGAAAATATTGATTTTTATTAAATTAATTCAAAAAATTACGCTTAATTAAATTGTATATAACAATCATAAATACATTTTAAATTTAAATAACATTCTGATTTCATACAATGTAGTATTTTTTGGAGGTGGATATAACAGACGCAAACATCGGCAGCGCAACGTTAGCGCCACGCGCAATCGGACTATAAGTTACTGGAAGCTGTACGCGTAGAGACCGAGTGCTGCCAATACTAACGTTAGCGCGTAACGTACTTGCGGGGTTGACGCTCACTGTATGAGCGCGGAGAACCCGCAGCTTTGATAGCTGCGGCCGCGACTTACTAGCAAATACTAAATTATTTATTATATATTATTTTAATAGCTGATTGAATTATCTGTTAAATGACACAAAAATTATTGCTCTAGCTTGGATTGGTTCAAAAGCAATTAATTATTTTCTGATCCTTCGTCATTGGAGTTTTCGCTGCAAAAAGTCCCCTAAGTAATTTGTTTATAAAATCTGAATTAATAAACTAATCTTAATGCTATTTACATTGAATTATTGCCAAGTAGATTGCCTTTTATTATATTAAATAAATTTTAAATTTAAATAATTTCCTGGTGTTATACAGAGTAATTTCTTTTGGGGTAACAATTGAAGACGCAAACATCGACAGCGCAACGTTAGCGACACGCGCGGCCGGGCTGTAGGCATAGCGCCCAGAGTATGGCCGAGACCGAGTGCTAGCGATTCTAACGTTAGTACGTAACGTACTTGACATGGCTTGACTCGCATCGTTTGAATCACGCACTATCGGTTAGTAATTTGTTAATAAAATCTAATTTAATAGACTAATTAAAAAAAAAATTCACATAATTATTGCAAATTAGATTTCCTTTTAATATATTAAACTAATTTTAAATTAGATTAATTTTCAGACTATATTCAAGACTATATTCTTTTTGAATTTATTTATTTGGTATTATAAAAATTAAAAATAATAATTATTTATTGTGAAAATACCAACTTTTACCACTTTCACTAGTTGAAAAAAACCAAAAGCAAATTGATTTTTGATTTTTTCTACACTGTAACAACACTAAAATAAAAAAAAATCAAGTGAATTTTCCCAGTAACGTATATAGAAGAAGTGTGTCGGTACTTGCACCCCTTCGCACCCTTTTTCCGCTTTCTAAGTGCACCGCCGCCCCCGTTTCCACATACATATATATATATGCTATATGCTAACACTGTTTACTTGATTTTAGTCGATTTTATAAGTGCGCCATGAATTTCTATTAGAATGTGTGCCCCGTTTGGGTGGCCGCGCTCGCCGCATTTCATATGTAAAGTACCTTCCTTCAATCTTCTTAAAATAAGATTGAAATTTTTGATTTTATATCGGAATAAATGTTTGCCTTGTGCCGCACCGCAATGCATTCCACATCCACCCACTCATACGTTCCGCTTTCGCTGTTCTTTTTCGCCACATATTCTATCTACGTGTGTTACACACTACTTGTATTTGTGCATGTGCATGTGTATGTGGTTGCTTTCGTATGTGCAGTTTATTTTCCACTCGGTTTTTGCTTTTTTCTGTTTTACGCGCAAAGCTCTCTGATCCTATATTGGCTCTCTAGTTTATGCAGACACAATAGTTCAAGGTGCTTTTGCCAATACACTTTTTATTCGCTTTTATTGTTTACTTTTTATGTAGTGCTTTATTCATAAAAAAAAATGCTGAATAATGTTTTTATTAACATTTTTTTAATTAAATTTAAAAAATAATAATGAAGGAAAACACTTGCAAAAGTTTATAATAAATAATAAGTTAAAATTAAAAAGTTTTATAGTTACTAGAACGGCATGGAATGGCAGGATGTGATGCATGGCAAAGGGGGTGGAAAATGGAAAATGTTAAAGTGGAATAGTGCAAATTGAAGTTTAATCAGGGAGTTCATGGAACCAATTTAAATGAAGAGCGGAGAAAGTTTTCTTCGCACAGATGCGCGCACTGTTATACTTAATACAGAATTTATCGTTGTTTGATTAATTTTGTAGTTGGTGTAAAGTGAATTATTGCAGATAAGAGGGTGCTAGGTTTCCGTTAATCATAAATAAGAACAGTGAAATGTGGCGGTCGGTTGGTATACTATACACTGTACGAGTAATTCCCAAAAGATCAAGATGTTTAACTTGTGTTTTCCGGCTCTAAACTCTTCGCAGCCGGATGTGATTTATGGAAACCGATCTACTGTTAACAAAAAATCTTATTTTAATAATTAATTTTTATGTTTTTTAATCCTAAATTTAAATTTTGCGATGTTGACATAAAGTTATTTTTTCCGACTAAAGATTTTGCAAATTTTTTTTGTTTTAAATAGAGCAACTTTTATAAAAAAAAAAATTAAGAACTATTATATGAGTAATCTTTTTTAAGATTTTTAGTGTCATTTAAAAGATAGTTTAAGCAGCTTTTCAAATAATTAATAATAATTTTTCTTTTCTGTTAGTTTTTACAATTATTATAAAAAATATCTCCCTCAATGAAATTACCCTGTAAATAATTATGAAATTAATTAATTTTAAAATTTATGTAAGAATATTAAAGTTAATTTAATTTGCAATAATTGGGTATAAAAATTATTAAAATTGGTCAATTAATTTAGATTGTATAAGCAAATTAGCAAATTACTTTTTGTTGCAATTCGCTCATGGTGGAATTCCAAATGTACGAGTCAAGCGGCCAAGTACGTTGCGCCATAACGTTCGACTCGCCCGCACTCGGTCTCGGGCGCGCGTGTCGCTAACGTTACGCTGTCGATGTTTGTGCCTTCAATTGCTACCCCTAAAGAAATTACTCTGTATAACACCAGGAAATTATTTAAATTTAATATTTATTTAATATAATAAAAGGCAATCTGCTTGGCAATAATTCAATGTAAATAGCATTAAGATTGGTCTAATAATTCAGATTTTATAAACAAATTACTTAAGGGACTTTTTGCAGCGAAAACTCCAATGACGAAGGATCAGAAAATAATTATTTGCGCTTGAACCAATCAAGCTAGAGCAATAATTTTTCTGCCATTTAACAGATAATTCAATCAGCTATTAAAATAATGTATAATAAATAATTTAGTTTGTGCTAGTAAGTCGCGGCCGCAGCTATCAAGGCTGCGGGTTCTCCGCGCTCATACAGCGGGCGTCAACCCCGCAAGTACGTTACGCGCTAACGTTAGTACTGCCAGCACTCGGTCTCTACGCGTACAGCTTCCAGTAACTTATAGTCCGATTGCGCGTCTCGCTAACGTTGCACTGTCGATGTTTGCGCCAGTATTTGCCACCCGCAAGGAAATCACCCCGTATAATATGACATAATTTTTTTTAAATTTTAATTAAAACAATGAAAAGAAATCTAATTGGCTATCATTAAGTGTAAAAATTATTAAGATTGGTCTTTTCATTTATAATTTATTAACAAATTAATGTGAAGGCTTTTTGTTGCATTGCAAATAGCGAAAATTTTGCGAAAACTTTTGAACCAATTAAATTACAACAACGATTTTCCACTCATTCGACAGGTGGTTTAATCTTTTCTTTAAATAGTTAATATAAAATTAAAAATTGGAATCTTTTAAAGGACAATTTGCAAATTAAAAAAAAATATATAAATTATAAATATTTATCTAATAAAGAATACTTAAATCTTTCCACTTACATAAAAATAAAATATAGTAAAGAAACTTTTCTCCATAATTTTCAAGGAAAACGTTGGCGCTTCAGTTTTTCGTTTCTAGTTGCTAGCATATAGTACATATTTACATTATATAAATTTTGCAGTTGCAAGTAGCATCTGGAAAGATTGCACATGCACCAAGAAAAGAAAGCAGACGACACGTTATACATGTACATAGTTGCAGAGCATCAGCATCAGCGTGAAGAGAAGAGAAGCGCCGAGAAGAGGAGGCTGCTTTTTTTCCGGAAACTCTCTAAAAATGTGCAGATTCTTGCATAACACGAATGCCACATGAAATATTTGAGGTAAATTCCAATAATTCACAAAACATTTTTGCACTTTCACCATTCGCGACATTACTGATTCCACCAGGAAAACCACAAAAAAAAAAAAGAGTAGAGGAAAAGTGCTGATTAGTTAAGTCCTCGAACAAATATTGCGGTTTCAAAGGGGCGCTATAGTCTTATTTGATATAATTGGGCTTTAGATATAACTTTAAACCGACCGCTTGTTAATTAAGGGTTGCAGAGGAGGTTCAATTAGGAACTTTATATGGCGGGCAAACAATGTTATAAGCAACAATATATAAGTGAGAAATCGAAATTAATTGCCTAACTAAATTTGCAAATTTGATTTAGATTAAATTATTAATACCTCCGTAGTAACTATAATTTCAGCAGGCCACACACACAGTCGCCACTAACGACACTTTCCACCCTATTTAGGCTATCGTATCGTTATTATTTTATTTATACATAAACAGAGCATATGTTGATTACAGCAGAGGAGTGAATATATGGCAAAAGAAACTTTTATTGTTTAACCATTTTAACGACAGTGTAGTTTAACGTAAATTGAATTCTACATTTCTGCTGCTGATAACAACTGAATGTTACTTAACATCCAATTTCCCTCAGGAAGGGTTTAGCCATTTAAACATCGGTCACAGAAATCCTCTCGGACTTAGTACTTCACTTACACACACACACACAAACACATAGTACTTACATATAGTGATATATAT
>JASKGO010006957.1:0-13919 GCA_030556065.1 Holobus sp. GC000080 | reverse complement strand
TTTGATTCTGATTATTCGGAAGAAAACGATGAATATTATTATGAAACAACAAATGCACCTGGTAATTCCACAGGTAGACACACGAATACACAAGGAGCTTCCAACAAAGTGTCCACTTACCAACCAACTGAGAAGCTATTTGTTAAGTACAGCAACAAAATTAATGTGGACCAGTACATGACAAAAATTAACATTTTATCTGATAAAACATTGGAGCAAAATGAACGCAGGATGCAAATGGACCGAATTAGATTGAAGGATAAGCATGATAGAGCTACAGCTGAACAAGTTATGGATCCTCGCACCAGAATGATTTTGTTCAAGTTGCTGAATCGAGGACTGATTGAGGAAATCAATGGTTGTATTTCTACAGGAAAAGAGGCAAATGTTTATCATGCTTCCGATAAGAACGGCAAACAATTTGCTGTAAAGATTTTTAAGACGTCTATTTTGGTGTTTAAAGATCGCGACAAATATGTTACGGGAGAGTTTCGCTTTAGACATGGTTATTGCAAAAGCAATCCTCGGAAAATGGTGCGCACTTGGGCCGAGAAGGAAATGAGGAATTTGGTTCGCATGCACAATAACAATTTGAATGTTCCGGAGCCTATTTTGCTTAGGTCGCATGTTTTAGTCATGTCTTTCATAGGTAAATTTCCAAAATGTAATCTTTATTGATTAATTTTATAATTTTTTACCTTTTTTATTTATTAGGAAAAGATGGGTGGCCTGCTCCGAAGTTAAAAGACGTCGAATTGAATCAATCGAAAGCCCGGCAAGCCTACAGAGATGTTATTATTCTCATGTGGAAGATTTATAACAAATGCAAATTGGTCCATGCCGATTTGAGTGAGTTCAATATGCTGTACATGGACAATGAGGTTTATATAATTGATGTGAGTCAATCAGTTGAACACGACCATCCACATGCTTTGGAATTTTTGCGAAAAGATTGCACGAATGTTACTGATTTCTTCAGGAAGAAAGAAGTGGCTTGTTTGACCATCAAAGAACTTTTTGATTTTATTACTGACCCGAATATCAATGATGATAATATGGAAAAGTGTTTGGATAGTTTAAATGAAGCGGCTTCTAATAGAAAAGAAATTACAACTGAACAACAGGTAACTTTATTTTTTGTTTTTAAGGATGTTTTTTCATAAATTGTGTTTTTTTTAGATTGATGAAGAGGTCTTCAAACAAGCTTATATACCGAAAAGATTAGCAGAAGTTGTGGATTTCGAACGCGATATAAACCAAGCGAAAGCCGGACTTGCCGACGACGATTTGGTTTACAAAACCTTGATCGGATTGAAAGCCGATTTGAGTGGAACAGTTGACAAACCTGAGATTTTAAACAGCAGCAACTCCGATAGCAGCGCTTCAGATTCCGAGGACAGTAATCACGAAGATGGTAGCAAGTTTGTGGACTCTTCAAGACCAAAAGCCGAAAGTTTGGAGGAGAAGAGAGCTAGGAAGAAGGCTGTGAAAGATGCACAAGCCGAAAAGCGCAAAACTAAGATTAAAAAGCATGTGAAAAAACGCAAAGAAAAAGTTGCTAAAAAATAAAATATTTAAAAACAAACAAAAATGCACTTTTTTTATCATCTAAACAAAAAATCGTTAAAAATTTAGAAAACTAATAATTTATTTGCTTGTAAAAAACTAATAATTTATTTGTTTGTAGTATGATGACGCATTTGAACCTAGAAGATTAAGAAACTGGGAAATTCCGAAGTGGTATCCGCATGGACCAACGGGGCACTCTGGGAAAGTGAAAGTTATCTCCAATGACCGCGGTATTCTTCTGCCAGGACAACCCAAGGCTGGCTATCCATGGGGTAACTACATTGAAACTTGGGACTTGCCTAAGAAAATTACCAGACGTGTTGGTAAATAAATCACTTATAGTTTTATTGATTTTATTAATTACTTTGTGGTTTTTTCAAGCGAATGAATTGAGTGCTCCCGATAAGGAACGCCTCTCTATTCATCAAAAACGCCTAAAAAAGAAGTCTGCAGTTAATCATGATACAAGACGGCCACAAACAGAAGAAAAAGCAGCGGAAAATGGTCAGGAAATCCAAAGGAGAACCCCTGAAAAAGTGTTTTGTATTTGTTGTGGACAGTGCAATTGTTTGTGCAACATAAAAACTGCAACTGAAGAACAACGACAAAGGCAAGAACAAGTTGAAGGGATTGAAGAAGAACCTGATAGATGTAAAGAGGTAAGTTTTATTTAGTAATTTGGTGAAAAAATGTTTATTTTCTTTTTTTTTATGTTTTAGCAAACCTATTTTCCTTGTCCTATCCACGAAATATAAAATTGGGTTCATTATATATTTTTTTACTTATTTTATTTTTTGTAAATTGATTAAAAATTAAAATTAGTGTTCTTCACAGGAAAAAGAACATCATAATTATATTCCAGGAGATTTCACCGAAGAGAAAGATCGTTATTCTTCCTATAATGAACTAGTGGAAGCCGATTTTAAGGAAAAACACATCAAAACTTCTTTTGATGGCTTCCCAAACTACCAACAAATTGCTGCAACAACTACTGCTCAAGAAACTATTAAAGATGTTGAAGATGAAACTCAGCCGACAAAACTGGATTTAAAATTAATGCAATTGGAACTAAACGATCAGCAAAATGCTGAACAACTGCAAAAACTTCACGAAAAAAACAACTTGAATGAACTAATTGTGGAAAATGTTCAAGTTGAAGCTGTTGATTTCGCAAAAAATGAATCTTCAAGTGGTCAGAATCAAACTTCAAGCACTATGAGCTACTGTTCGGAGCACGAGCTTCCAAAAAGACATCCCAGAGAAGTCAAAGCACTTCTGGAAACGATCAAAAACTTTGAATTGGCTCGCGAACTACACAAAGTCAATTTGGAACATGACCCTTTGCCGGATATGGTTCCCCCTGAGGACGTCAAAGAATTTATGAAAAGCGAAAGCAAAGATTGTCGTTTAGCTTCGGCAATCGGTTGGAAAGGATACAAAGGATTCGGTGCAAACCGATGTACTAAACTTAAAGTGTTCCGTCCGAAAACTTCGCACGAAATGAAACGTTTCGAAGAGCGTCAAAATAGCATCAACAGTTTCGACAAAAAGTGGCGTTTTATTAGACAAAACAAAGTGACGCCGATGGATTTGGCTATTTGTTGGGATTTGACTCCGTCCAATCCAAAGGACGAGCCGAAAAGACCGACGCATATTGATGGCAGTAATGGAAGTGTTGCTCCTGCAGTTTTCACCAAAGTGGAAACTCCAAAAGAAGAAACCGAGATGGAAATGGTGAAGAATTTACCGGCGATTTTCACGCATGTCGAAGCGCAACATAATCAACCTGTTATCCTAAGTGATGAGGAAAAGAGACCAAAGACGGGTTACTGTTCGAATTTCGGCCTAAGAAACGCTGAAAAAAGATCGAAAAGTGCTTGCAATTTAAACAAGGAGCGCCAAAACCCTTGCGAGAGACTTTGTTGCAGTGGTAAAGTATTTAATCAGCGTTTATGCGTTGCTTGCGAATTGAAATCTTTGCCTATCTATAATAATAAGAAGAAGCAGCCGAAAAAGGAAGAGTTTAAGCAAGCCTTTAAGGCAGGCGTGCCTAATAATTCTAGTAAAACTATTAGTTCGAAGAGTTCGAGCTCTCAGGCTACTAGTGTTAAGGTTCCTAAACCAGTTGTTCCGTACGTTAAGAAAAATTATGCAATTAAAAGTTTGTCAGCGCCTTTTTCGTTAAATAAGGTCAAAGAGAGAGAAGATTATCCTGAGCATTATAGATTGGCTAGCGTTTATCAACATTCCTATAAACCTATTCATTTAAGAAAGAAATCTTTGTTGCAAAGTCTTTATAAATAAGATTTGTTGCTAGTTTTTCGCGATAAAAGTTTGTTTAGTCTGAGGTCTAGTTGAAAGAAGTCAATTAAATTTTGCTGCTTAATTGTTAATCGTTTTGCTAGAAAATTTAATAACTAATGCTCTTTATATTTTAAATAAGTACAAAGATACTATTTAAATGCTTTATTTATATTAAATATTTTAAATAGCGTTTATAAAGGAATTCGTTGAAAAAATTTAGCAACAAATATTTCAATAGCGTTCATATTCATATGGACTAAAAGAAAGAGTTCAATAGGTAAAGGTAATAATACTGAATAAAGTTTAAAAACAGTACAAGAAACTTTTTGATTCTAAATTCCTTACATTATTATATTTATAAAAAAAGAATTATTTAAAAAAATTAAGTATTGTATTATGCAACTAACAATTCAACAGTGATTTCTTATTTGCTTCAGTTGGTACGAGTCTCCAACCAAACATCCCTTCTAAATTTTCCGTAGTGTCAAAAAGTGTGAGTGGCCTGGGTCTGTCGTGCAGTGTAATTCATAAAAAAGTATTCGGTGAATGTGTGAATCCCTAAAAAGCCAAACGACTGTGGAAGTTCCCTCAAAAGAATATAAGGTCGCCCACAAGATTGCCAGGATTACAGCTGGATGTGGCATCAGACAAGGCACAAGAACAAGCGACAAAGAGTTACGTAGCAATATAGTATTTTCGATAAGAGCTCACAGTAAGTAAGGAGGAAAATAGATTTTCCGAAAAAAATTACGCTGCTTGTACGTACATACGCACACACATCTCTCTGAGTGATTCTAAATTTAATTTCCACTGTTTTTGTGGCATTTCATTTATTCTTAGCCTTGCTTTTCGCGTTGTTGCTCATCTTGTGTGTTTGCTCTCATTTTTGCCAACTCTTTTCTAATTGCCAGGCAATTAGCATTGTGGAAATTGTTTCAATTCAATTGTTTTTATTTTTTTGAGAATGTTAAAAAAGAGTGTGTGTAAGTATTCTTTTTGTTGTTTTTTTTTGTTTCTTGTTGCTAAGAGTGTTGTTTATCACCAATGCCAAAGATATCCTTTGTCTTTGCTCTCAATACTATACTATTTAACAACATTAAAAGTAAAGGCAACTGGCTTTAACCTTGTTCGTTCGTTGTTGGACATGTACGTACTTGTAGTTTGTAATGTATATCGATTGCTTACAATGTTGGACGGAGCTGACATTGATTTAATTATAATTTGCAATAAGTCGTTTAATAATAGGCCATATTTAAGATGCCTTCGAAGGATTTTCTCTTCACTGCCAATTTCGTTGGTTGCTTGTTTATCTATGGTTGTTCCAAGCTTTATTTAACTTTTATTGTTTTAAAATAAAGTACAGTTTGCAATGTTGGCAAGTGCGTGACTTAAATTTCTTTATTATTAATTAATAAAAAAGCGAAGAAAAAACGAAAGTTGATTTCACTTTTTGCATCAAATTGGCTGCTTCATTCGTTCCTAAATAAATATACATTTAATTAATAAGTAATTTGAGTTATTAAATTGTCCCAACTTTCATTTAGAGCTTCTATTGCTGTTGATAACATTTCTACTTTTTATTATTTGTTTCCTGTTTACCAATTTTTGGTAATTTATTATATTTAAAATTTTTTTTAGCGCTGATTTTATATCCTATCGTCTTGTTTATTGCGATAATGCACTTTTTGGTTGATCAGTTTTATTTGTTATTAGTAATTTTTTTTTTGCTTGTAATGGGCATGCAATCAATTTTTATTTTTGCAAATTGCATTAATAAACTGCATGCAAAAATGATAATGCTATTGTATTAAATAAAATATTAATAAATATTTTGGTAGACAAGTAATAATTTAAATTTTTAATTATTTTCAGGTTGTTGACGTGATGGATCTAACAGACGATGAAATGTCGTCGTACGCATCGGAAACGAACCTGGACATGAACTTTGATTCGCAGCAGATCGCCGACCAGTGGTTCAAGATGTGCGCGGGCGGCGAATTGACATCCAATACGTTTCGAGATTATTGGCGCGAATGGGTGCCGAAAATCTACGGGCCCACATTGCTTTGCGGCGAGGTGATCAATTGGAAGGCCGTCGAAGAGCAAGCCAACAAGTACCTCTTTAAGCCGCTTGAAATGTTCATCTGCAATGGCGATCCGGCTGCTGTTTTGCGCGATTTAAATCAATGGGACAAGCCGCCCAACATTTGCGGTCGCGTCTTCAAAATGGGCGAGCCCACGTACCGTTGCAAGGAATGCAGCATGGACATGACCTGCGTCTTCTGCGTGGACTGTTTCAAGAAGTCCGAGCATCGTTTCCACAAGTATAAAATGTCCATTTCCAGTGGGGGCGGTTGCTGCGATTGCGGTGACGCCGAGGCCTGGAAGCGCGATCCGTGCTGCGACGTGCACAAAGCTGCAGCTGCCGATAGTGGAGGCAGTGGACAGCAGCAGCAGCAGCAGCAGTTGTTGCCCGATGATCTCAAAGAGCGGACCTCCAAAGTGTTCGACACCGTTTTGTGGTATGCCTATCATCTGCTTTCGTTGGAAAATGCGGCCACTTTGAGATACGAAGATTTCTTGGAGGAAGACTCGTACTGTACCATCTTATATAATGATGAGGTGCATACTTTTGAACAGGTCATCGGTACGATTAGTCGCGTGATCAAATGTCCGCAGAAGCAGGCCACCGAATGCGTCACGAACATCGATCGCGAAGGACGCGCTGTTGTTAAGTGCTCCACGTTTGTCCACTGTAACGATCTGAAGACCGAATTCGAGAAAATCACGTCGCGTCATGGCAATAAGCCGCTTAAAGTGCTGGTGGTGCACTCACGCGAAGTGGCGCACCAGGTGTTCGCTATGAAACTGCTGTCGTGGCTGCAGGAATTCCTCGCACATGGTGAAGGATTTCGTGGTATATTTGCCGCAGTGGCCTTAGGCAACAATGCGGCTGAGAATACGTCGATCGTTAAAGGGATCATGATGCGTGACTCGCAGCTTTGGAAGAGCGCACGTTCGCATTGGCATCGCCTACTGATGGCTGGCTTGCTATTGGAGTACGAGAATAAGAAAGCGCTGGCGAAGATGTTCACCAAGTTCTATGGGAGTATCATCAAAGATTTCATCAAGGATGACCACGATCATTCGTTTTCGATTGCATCGTTGTCCGTGCAGTTGTTCACTGTGCCCACATTATCGCACCATTTGATTGCCAATGACGACGCATTGTTTATATTGTTGAACACGTTCGTCTCGGAGTGTTCGGCCAAGTGCAATTCCAACAAGAAACTGGAATTCGATAGGGGCACATCGTCATCGTTTAAGCGTGCTCAGTACATTTTGTTTGATCTGCGGTATTTGCTGAGTTTCGTGCCGGAGCCCGAACAGTGGACGCAGAGTTTGCGTGTCAGTTTTCTGCAAGGATTGTCTGTGATGCTGAATTTGCTGATGATGATGCAGGATATGGATGTGGTGACTCGCCAAGTGGGTCAGCACATGGAATACGAACCCGAATGGGAAACGGCGTTTAATTTGCACATAAAACTTGCTTATTGTGTGTCGCTGGCGTTGAAATGGTGCGCCACCGATAAGGTGGTTTTGGTTAAGGCATACAGAGCCACACTGAAGAAATTATGTACGGAAATTCATGATAGTCCTTATTATGATTTTGGCGACTCGCGGGAGGTCCGGGAACTTTTGGACTACAGTGTTTTATGCATACATTATGATGTCTCCACTAAACCTGTATCGATTCATTTGCCTTTGACGCGATTCTTGGCTGGACTCCATTTGTCGCTCGAAAAGTTTGGTCTGAATTTCAATAGTGCCGAGTTTGAATGTCCGAAACCGAATGCGGTTCAAATTATTGAGCCTGTTTTAAGGACGAAGGTGATGATCTCACAAGTTGCGGCCAATATGTGGCGCAGGAATGGATACGCTTTGCTAAATCAGCTTTATTTCTATCACAACGTTAAGTGTCGCTCGGAAATGTTGGACAGGGATGTTGTGCTGCTTCAAGTTGGCGCTACTTTCATTGAGGGCAACGAGTTTTTAATTCATTTACTTAACAAGTTTCACTTACTTAATTGGACGGACGCAAACTTTGAGACTAACAGCATGACGAAAATGAACGAGGATGACAGTATGAGGCAGACTGTGGCTTTGGTTGAAGAGTTTCTACAGTTATTGATTGTGATCATTGGCGAGAGGTATGTACCTGGTATAAGTGATTGCACTGTTGAGGATCGAATAAAAAAGGAAGTGATACAGCATTTGTGCATTAAACCGATGGCTCATTCGGAACTAAGTAAAACTATACCGGACGATTTGACCCATGAAACAGGTCTTGATGATGTGATTGATCAATTGGCTATTTTTAAGAAGCCGTTGCAGTCGAACGGTAAAGGTGTTTATGAATTAAGAAGTCAGTTCTATGAAGAATATAATATTTTCTACTATCATTACACTCGGGAAGAACTGTCCAAGTCTGAGGAAGCACAAAGAAATAGAAGAAGAGCTGCCGGTGAATTGGATTGTGTGCCTCCCCCGAAATTACCAAAATTGACTCAGTCGTTTCATATGCTAGTTAATTTGTTGCAATGCGATGTGATGATGCATATAATGCACACTGTACTCAGCAGATGTATCAATTTGAAAGCTTTAAGTTTCTCCGAACTTCAATTGCATAAGATTCTACATTTAATTGGATACGCACTGCAAGAAGAGGAATCTAAAAATTACCCATTTCTTGAGTTTAGTGAGAAGGCTACCAGGTGGAAGTTACCCACCATGTTAGAGGAATTGTCTACTAGTCCCAGGGTTGAGACCCATAAACCGCTGATGTTGTGGACCCTGAATAAATTTAAGCAGGTATTGAAGACGGAAGCTGATCGAAATCAAGAATCACAATCGAATTCAGTTAGTGATTTATGTAAGGAAGATGAAAATCTGAAAAGAAAGGCTGACAAGGAACGGAGGGCAAAAATGGCTGCAGAGCGTCAAGCTAAAATTATGGCGCAAATGACGGCCATGCAAAACGACTTCATCAAAGAGAATGCGCAATTGTTTAATCAAGAGGCTAGTTCCGACCGCTTAAAGGAGGAAAAAATGGATACTGATGAATTAAAAGATGTGTTTCCCATTGCACTGGGCCCCAATCAAACCAGCAGGCTCAATGTTGAAAACTGTCACATTTGTATTTTGTGTCAGGAGGAACAGAGAGTTACCCTCAATGGCAACCCAATGGTTTTGGCTGCTTTCGTACACCAGTCAACGGTATTGTGCCAAAATCGCAACGTTGACGTTAACCAATTGGATCCCCTATTCTTGAATGCCAATCTGGGCCCGGCTCCCCATACGAGTACTTGCGGTCATGTCATGCACAGCACTTGTTGGCAAAGATATTTCGATAATGTGATGACCAAAGAACATAGGCGTCCTTATAGACTAAGACATCCTGCGAGTTTCGATGTGGACAAACAGGAATTCTTATGCCCTCTCTGCGAATGCATCAGCAATACCGTTTTGCCATTGGTGCCATCTTTGTGTTCGATTCAACCTCCTCTAAAGACAACTTTGTTTGGCTTTGAGGACTGGCTTCAATGCATGGATTTTGTCACCACCAAGAAAGTGAAAGTGACCGATTGCAATGCCTGCGAGAATGCGTCGAATAGCGGCACAGAACCTGATTCACCCACAGAATGCGATTCGAATTGTGGCGTCTCCTGGCATCAGATGTACACTTCGCCATCACAAAAACATCTCGCCACTGATTTGGGTGAGAAGTCTTCAGCGTTCCTCTCAATCTTTCCTACAAGTCATCCGGAATTAACCTCTGGATTGAAGGAAATGATTCAAAATTATACACAAGTGACTTATACGCGTGGCTTGAAGGTAAATCCTCATCCGGCTGATCGCCGATTGGCTTGCATGGCTTGGAAGTCCTGTTCATATACCGTGCATTCGATAGAAACAATTTTACGCGATTCAAACAAGCCGCTTTTAGGACATTTGTCCAGTAGACACAGGGACTGTTTGGAAAGTTTGGTAAGAATCATGGGAGTATTAGGGGCCACCTGGCCCCCGTCTAATTGCATCATCAACGTTAATGCCCTCCGATTGCTGACTATGCTTTTCGAACATGGCAATGATGGTTACTCGATATTGCGTTGGGATACATTTGGGGTTCTGGTTCCATTGACCTTTTCGTTGCCCAGCTTATTCTGCAAAGATGATCCGACGCCAATACCCACCGGCGGGATTCTTGAGCAGTACACTTTACGCTTATTGTTTGTTAGCCACATTGTAAAAGTACTGATCACAAGTGATTTTAGCGAAATTGTTAGCGATATTGATATGACCAATGAGAGTCCAAGTTGCAGCAGCAGTAGCAGCAGCAGCAGCAGCAGCAATACCCAAATTTTAATGGAAATTCTCGAATTACTTAACAAAAAATGTCCAGGTGTTTCAAGTGATGCCATTTGGGATCATGTAAAATACGCTTGTATGCCCTTCTTGAGATGTTGCGCACTGTTCTACCATTATTTAACCGATGTGCCCGCTCCTGCTCTACTCACTGAAATTGGTGGCGATACTTTCGAAAATATCTGTTCATATTTGGATCTGCCCAAAAGTCCTACGGAGTTGTTTCCAACAGATAGCAATATTATGTTGTTGGTCAAAAAGTGGTGCACTCATGAGGAAGTACGCAAGTATTTAGATAACAAATTAGAAGCTGATTGGATGCCACCAAAAGAACCTCTGCCTATTAATAAACTAGTAGATCTGCCCTACGACTACAGCGAGCTGATTAACATCTCATCTTCGTGTCCTAACAGTGATGAAGATTCACGCAATCCCACAATGTGTCTGGTATGTGGTGAAGTGCTCTGTTCGCAGAGTTATTGTTGTCAACGCGAAGTGGACAAGATTAATATCGGGGCTTGTAATTATCATGCGCATAAGTGCGGCGCTGGGGTTGGCATCTTCTTAAGGGTGCGCGAATGCGAAATTATGTACTTGGCCACCCCTCATCGTGGCTGTTTCGTTTCGCCGCCCTATTTAGATGAATATGGCGAAACTGATCAGGGATTAAGACGCGGAAATGCCTTACATCTGTGCCGAGAACGGTACAAGAAACTGCAGTCGCAATGGTTGAATCACAGTATTCTCGAAGAGATTGCAAGATTTATTGAAACCACCAGCAACATTATACCACCCCAATGGCAACATTTGTAATGTTTTCTTCTGCTTAGGGTACCTTTTTTGTTTCTAATTACTAACAAAGGCAATCGTGTGACGCGCAACTAAATTGACGAAATGCCAACTGATTAATTTCTAAAGTACACATTCACGCGAATACACCACACTCACAACCATGACTTGTGATTCTTCTGTTTATTGTAGAATATTAAATATCTATTAAAATATTATACATAGTGATTGTACATTCTTTAATTAACATTACTTCATATGTAATTTATTAGTGTACTTTTTATTAAAACTTTCAACCACTATGGAAGTCTTCACAATTTACCATTTAAGCTTTAATTTGAAGAAAAAAATTCTATGTGTATATGATTTTGCAGGTCATTGTTAAAATTTGAATGCTGAAAAACGATGAGAAGTAGTTAAAAATAAAGCAAAGAAAGAAAAAAAGTAAAAGACGTTGCAATTGTAGGCAGCCAAGAAATCAATGACGTCACATTTAACCGACCGGTTTTCTTGTTGGCTGCTGAGCCACACACATCTTCAGCAACGGCCCACACATTCGCAAGGCTCTGCGCAGGGCCCCGTGACTTAAGGCGAAGGAATGCGTGGACCTGCGTAGTCGGCTGAGCGTCTTGCGTTGCTGCTGCAGCTCAGTAAGTGCATCGCGCTGGTAGGGGCAACGCACACTATCGAATAACACAAGACAATAATAAAATATCGCGACCAGCAGGAAAACAGTTTAGTATAACCTGCTGTGTCCGCTTGTGTGCGAATGCACTCGGTTCGAAGAGATTCGTTTTGGCCCCTCATTGTTCTTCATTAGAGTAGAGTGAAACAGTGCACCTGTAACGGAAAGGACTTAGGCAGCCGTAGGTTTTCTTCGTGTATCAACCGGATGAACTCCATGCAAACCGGGCGCAATAAAAGGTAAGGTTATATTCGTTTCTTTTATCTGCCGTGTCAATCGGTTCCTTTTGTTTTCATTTCAAGATAATTCAATTGGGTCCTGCAGTTTCTAATGCTGCATTTTTCTACGCAAAAAAAAAAACACTTTATTTTCTTGCGGGCATGCAATGTTTGTTTGTCTGACTGTGTGCGTTTGTAAGCAAAAGGGACCTTTTATGTCGTTTAATGAACTGTATAAGTGTACAAGAACTAATCACCTTTGAGGCAATAAGCAAGCCATAAAATAACATCAGGTAATTTTATTTTACATTGTTGTTTTTTACATTTAAATTGCTTAGTAATTTTTTACCGCTAAAAATAGAAATCCAAGTGAAATGGTTTTGCTGATCGCGAAGAAAACTAGTTAATAAATTAACAAGAACAAAAAGAAGTGCGACTGGTTTAGTTAGATTAACTAAGCGACTAAAAGCTGTGCGAATAAATTTGCCATTGCGAAGATGGCACATAAATTCTTCCGCTGAATAAATTAATAAATAATTCAAGTATCCTAAGGACATCTCATTAAAATTAATTTGTTGCTTCTTTTTTATTCTTTTAAATGTTTTAAAGCCTAATAATTAATATTTCTGACAAAGTTTTAGCAGTTTTTTTTTTAATATTCCATTACAAAATTTGAATTTTCCGCCTTTTTTAATTTAATAATGACTGCCGCATTTTCCACCAATAACATGAGATTTATTTTGGTTTCCTTGGTAACCACAAACAAAATGTTTTTAAACTTTAAAAGGCTACCTTTGATCATCCAATTTTTATGACTTTTTTGTCTCAAAATTCAACTAGAAATTCTCTTTGTGAGAACCTGAAGACCATTTGGTGCGTTTTTTATTCCTTATCGTTAGTGTACTTGCAGGATAAAGAAGAACCATTTGAAATTTATAGCGGTGAGCAATATTTGCATAAATGTGCATCGTTTTTCCTAATGGCAAACGCATAAAGATTTGTCATTTGCATAATATGAGAAATCAGATGCGTAGCCCTTCGGCTCTTATCGATGATGTAGGTTTTTAAGAGAGTGCATAGCTGAAGTGCATACACATATATGCATACATTTAAAAGAGAAATGATTCGAGTGATTAAAAGTCAACACACATGCATAGTACTATACACAAAGAAAAAGAGATCGCTAAGGGCTCTCTTGAAAAATCTCTCGCGCGGTTCTTGACAAAATTAAAACTCATCGAAGTAAACGCCGCGCACTTGAGACTTAAAGCATCCGTGCGCTCGAGGAAATTATTACGTATTATGTGAACGTGTCGTCCATCAATCCTTATGATGCATACATGCATGCATGCAAGTGAAGTGCACGTTTGCTTCTTCCCGAAGCTTATTTGTCTTCTTCTGCGCTCGCTTTTCGATTTCGATGACAGCCTTAATGATCACGGCCCATCCTTGTATAGAGTATTCATTTGAGGCACTTTCCGTACCAATGAGTGCTCTTATTGTCTAATTTATTGTCTCTTTTTTCGTCTCCTCCTTCGTATATTCTTGAATTTATTGATGGACGCGGAAAGAATGCGTTTTAGAGTCGTGTTTGTTTGTTCATCAGTCGTGTTTTATCGTTTCAGTTTCAGGTTAATTACTGTTTTAAGTGCTTTTCCTTTTTAATTTTGCCCGCTCTTCTTGCATTCTGCGGTTCTGCCATATATTGAGGAATGCATCAGCCGTAAAATGGAAACGGCCGGTTTTGTCTTTTGAGTGCGGATTAAGCCATAATAAGTTATTGTCCACTAACGAATATGCGATTTGTGTTCTAAGGGCCGGTATATTCACCTTTCAGTAAAGTATTCGTTAGTTAACTGTTCAGTAAATTTACATGTCAATTTAAAAATTTCGGGAGAGAAAAATAGTATTTAAATGAGTAAAAGTGA
>JASKGO010006954.1:0-39729 GCA_030556065.1 Holobus sp. GC000080 | reverse complement strand
TGATAAAAAAGAAAACAAATTGTTGTAATGCCTAACATATTTAGTTTTGCGATGAGAGAGAAAATATTTGAAAAATAATTAAAAAAAAGCATATTGTGCCTATCGTATTAATTTCGGCACTACCCATACAAACTAAATATCTAAAAGACACACACAAACAATACAAAAAAAAACAAACGAAAAATCACACACACTAACACACACATAAAGGAAAACAAAAATCGACACGTTGTAAGCGGTTTGCATTCAAATTAATAATGATATGATGATCGAGAAAGGGAAATTGAAACAAAAAAAAAACACTCACAAAAAATATGTAAAACTATTTAGCAATTTATATTGACTATTAAGAAAAAAAAAATAAGAAAGAGAAGAATGAAGATAAATAACAAAATATTTTTAAGTGGTTATGAAATTATATTATAATATTATGAATAATATATATATAATCAAATTAACTATTATTAATAATATTGATTGATAGTAATCGTAGCATGTAGAATATTGAAAATATTCTGTTTATATATATATTTATTATATCTGATGAGAATAAGTATATATATTTATGGGATTGCGAAGATAGCACGTTGAGTTTTAAGAGATGCAAAATTTGTAATTTATTGTACCAATATATCACACACAGCGACAATTTGCGTAATTAGTAAGCTACTGTACAATGCGTGTTTGCTTGCAATCAGTGCTTTGCAAGTGTTGAATGAAGCGTCTTTTCCCCCAATCGATCACAGATAAATGCCTATGTCGAAAGGTCCATGTTATACACAAAAGAATATTAATTGCAACTTGCGATTTAGAAAAGAAAAAAAAGAAAATAAAAATCGAAACCCAATAATAATAATAATAATGAGAAATGTAAAAGTCTGGTTAGTGTAGGAAATTGATTGGTAGTGAGAAAAATTGATAAATGTAGGACTTTTAAACGCGAGAAAAAAGCAAAGCTTTGAGAGAAAACTGGTCGAAAGTGTAAAGTGAAATGATAGGACTGAAATTTGTAAAAGAATAAGACTGAAATGAGCTGGACTTTTATATTAATGGTACTAAATTTATAAAAAGTACACGCAAAGGGATTGTTAAATTAATTCAGCGGTTGTTGGGTAATCATTAGGATTGTTTCATTGATTTAGATTTTGAATAATTTATTTGATTCAATAAAAAAGTCAGTTTCATTAGAGACATATAAATTTTGTTAAAGTAATTTAAAAATTCATTAAACATATTTTTGGTGTTATTAAATGCCTGAAAAGTTTTAAAATTTTATTATACTCGTATAAATAATTAAAAAAGAAACGATCATTAAAAATGTTTATTTAAATTAAAAAATAAAAGGATTTTCAGCAATTGATGAATTCTTTAACAATCCTTTCTTAAAAACCCTACTTACAAATATATTTTCTAAATATTTTTTAACCATTAAAATCTTAAAGATTTTCGTAAATGATGGGTAATGTTAGGGCAAACGATTGGCGAAAGCAGAAAAAAAAGTAATTATATTTTGGTGCAAAATGTGAAGACTGAATTTGAAGTATAGAAATTAAAAAAGCGCAAAAAGCGATTGGCATTTTTGGTAAATAATAAATATTAATTAAACTATTTAAACAAAACCATTTTTACAACGTTAGTTTTTAGAATATAAGAACTAAATAAGTGCACACTTATGAAAAGAAAAGAATTTAGTTTTTCCATTGCGATTAAAATTTTAAACGGTTCTCTATAAAATCATTCATTCATTGCCTGCACATGCATAATAATCTTGTAACGAATTACACAATATAATAATAATAATGATAAATAATATTATTACGTATATCCTAAAGAAAAAAAATACTACTACTACTACTACTGTACTGTAATCACTGTACCGATTAATTATATCGATCCTAAGACAACTAATTTATAAACATAAAATATAATTAGGTATGCACATATTCTTTATTATTTATTTTATTACAATATTAGTAACTAACTTCTAAACGCATATGGAAAATGGTGTGTTTTGCGTGTGGCGAAATGGGGTGTTTAATAATATTATATTAAATAGATCAAACAAAAAAGTAAAAATCTATAAATAATAATAAAGGGCCCCCTCCTATAATTGTAGTGTGTGGTGGTTTAACCATAATGGTTCTTGTCTTTTGTCAATATATAATATGTATATATTTATTACAAAATATATATACATATATTACGATAGCTATTCTCTTTATAAAGATTACGGTTAACCATTAAATGGTAAAATATTTTTAATGAAGAAAAACAATAGTGCTGTTTTGCAAAGGTACAAATTCATGTCAGAGTTTTTATACAGAGAGTAAATTTGTTGTCAACTTTTTGCCAAAAAGTAATAATAATTAAAGGAAAACAAAAAAATAAAAATAAAATAAAATAAAAATAATAAAGTGCGAGAGAAATACATTCTTGTCGTCTATGTGGTCATGTTTATATGCCCCCCTTACCCCTAATAATCCCCCCGGTTGGATGTTATATACAAAACAAAAAACAAAAATAAAGAAACTATAAAACACAGGTTTATTATATTGTCGTTGTATGAATGTTTAAAGAGATGAGATGCACAAACGCAGTAATTGTTTTCCCCTTAAAATAGTATGGGGTGAATTTTTCAATTGGATGCACTAGTAAATTGTTTAAATTCATTAATTTTTACTGTAGATAATTGTCGTTAATTTTGAATTTCTGGATTTATTTAAATTTTTATGTTACACTTTGTTTATATATATATATATTTCAATTTAAAACATTTTGTACCTATTTAAAATTTCCATTCGTTGCTTAAAATTATAAGTTGTTAAAACATTTGAATTGTTTACCGGTGCTTCAATTGTTTTGTTCACCTTAAAGTAAACCACAAATGCTGTACCTTCAATTACGTTTACATTCATAGCTCATAGAAAAAGAAAAAAAAAACATTTAATGTAATAAATAACCGACAGAGAGATACTTATAAAGCATTGTTATTTACTGTTTTAAACAATAAGTACGTTGTAAATGCGACCACATAGCTTTTTTTAGGAACACGTAGAGATTAAAAATGAAGAAAACAAACAAAAGAAAAAATATGAAGAAAAATAATTAAAAGCAAACAAACAAATAAAAGTATATTATTAATGTACTTGATTCAGATTGATGAGAAATAAAAGTAATAATAACTACTATTGAAAAAATATTTTCACGAAGTTTGGCAATATATTAATTATTATGTACTATTTAAATGATAATATTAATTCGAAAAAGTGTACTGTAATCTCTAATTAATATTATTATATTATAAAAAAATATACTATTATTATTATTACGATAGATTAAAAATTCCTCAGGATAAATGTGTATGAAATGTAAAGAGAACACACAAAAAACAAAACAAAAAGAAAACGCAATAGTTATTATTGATTAAAATTTATATAAACCTGGTGAAGAGCGCAAAAAACAAGAAACAAACACAAATGCCGATTGTTCATTCATTCATTCATTAATTGATTCATCATTTTTATTATTATCAATTATTATTGTAAAAGAGGTTCACGGATTGCATTGCTTTTTATCACATCGTTCGACCTATGTAAGTAGTTTATTCTATTATTACATTATTATAAATTGTGCGTTAATTTTTAAGGAAGAAGTAATTACGTTTGACGTGTTAATTTGATGGGTAATAAATCTAGTGGCGTTTTTGGTTGCTACATTTATTATATGTTCTTTATTTTTGACTTTGTACAGACATAATGCAAATACATATACCAATGTAAACAAACGTATTTGAAAATATACATATAAATAAATATTTAATATGTACGTAATAAAATACCTTCCTACAACACATTATTACCATAGACAGAATCATTAGAAAAAATTAATTTCTACAGTCTAAAATTAATAGAGCCGGTGTACAATTATTAGTTGCCAATCTTAAAAATGCAATTATTTTTATATTAACAGTAGTTGCTTCTTGTGTTTATAATCTATTTCTTCGAATTTACTTACATTTAACAATTAAATTTTACTTTAGTGTCTTCAATAACATATTCTGCTTAATTATCCATTAAAATTACAGTGAGTACATGCTTTGTTTTTTTTTTTTAATTAATTGTAATTCAAATACAGGTAAAACACTAGGAAATTAAACTGCATAGATGCCGCATTTGCAGTATATGATTATTTATTAGAATTTCGTTAAAAATCGTTAAAGATTGGAGCCCAAAGTTTTTCTTTTTTCTTTCTTGTGTTTCGAGTTTAGTTAGTTGCAAAACCTGTTGATTTCTAGAGTCTAGTCTAGACTCTTGGCGGTTTTGCTTATTTATTATTTAATTTTTTTTATTACAGTTATTTGGACTTTTTTGTTGTAGCTTAGCTTTCGTCAATTTTACAGAAATGCATAAAATTTAATGAAAAATTTCTTGAAAATAAGCTCCAATGGAAACTTCATTAATTATTAAAATTAACAATAAAATACAATTGATTTCCATGCGCACTTTTCCATCTTCTTTTTTTTTTTCGTCTCTTTTGTATGAAACAATTACTTGTTGCTCATTTTGACGAACTCTTTAAATGCTGCTTGAATTTCTTCGTCCATTTCAGGTTCCGGATCGTACAATTCATCAGGATCTCCCATATTGTTTTCCCTGAAACGAATGGTAAATTATCTAGGAATAACAATTGAAATTAACAGTTCACTTACAATGCGTAGAATTCGTCAATTTCCGCGTATTCGTCGCCGTCAGGTGCATAAGGATTGTATTGACTTTTCGAGGCTGTTCCATTAACCGCCTCATTATCACCGCTTAGGTCGTTTCGGCCCCAATTGTTTGCTTTCAGCTTAAGAACCGATTCGATGAGCAGCTTGCAATTACCTTGCACCGAAGGCTTCTTTGACTCCAACGTCGCTATTATACCGCTCATACTTTCAGGACTTTGCTGTTCCAAACATCCACCGCATAACTGAAAAAAATTTCTTATTGTCAGCTTTGTTTTTATTTTTAATAATTAAAAAAAAAAGTTAAGTGCTTACCTTTAAAATTTTACATACTGAATTCACATTTTCATCTGTCCCTGTACTAAGCAGTTTGTTTAATGTACTGGAAAGTATACCAAAGCTGATGCTTCCTGTTTGAGTGTACAGTTCAGCTAAGAACATGGCAAAGCTCCGACTTTGTGCATTCTTCTCAGACTCTTTCTTGCACAAATCCTCCAGCGCAGTTTTAAAGAAAGAACACTCACTTTCAATGAGATAGCATAATCTGGCTGCATTGTACTGGAAATCAGTTTCTTGTGTGGCCTGCTTGAAGATGATTTCTGCAACCTTGTAAATCACATCTTGGTTACCATAATATGCTTGCAGTGTATGCATAAACGAGTCTATGACGGCTTCGAATTGGCCGGGATCGGAGGAAATGTTGGCAATTTCCATTTGCAGGTAGTTTAAGTCATGTGTGCCAGTGTCCCTTGCTGGCTCAGGGTTGTGTCTCTGTAATCGGCTCTGTGCGGAAAACCTGGTGGTCTGTTGTGGGGCCGATGTTTGCTGACTACTCGCCGGAACCCATTCCTTTGCTTGCGCATTTAAAGTTGAATGCTTGGGTGGTACATGTTTATTATTTGATGACTCCTTGGGTCTTCGCAGTTGTTGACTAGTACTGGAATCTTTATCCCACAACACAACTTTCTCACTTTCGTCACTCATTGTTGATGATTTGATGGCTTCTTAAGGAGAACTACAATAGTGAACGTGTGAATGCCGGACTGCGGCTAAATTAAAACGAGATTTCTTACCTGTTACCTGTTTATTTACCTCTCGGAGTAATCAACTTCATACCCCCATAGGAAAAGTGCGTCTTGTTTTCTATTGGCTGTCAATAATGGCGTTTGGCGTTTGTTCTTCGGACGTTAGCACCATCTGTAGATGTTTGCGGTAAGCTTTTATTGTTGATCCTTTTCGTCCTTTTTAGTATTTATAGTTTTTTAAATTATTTTTCCACTTTTTGGGATTTAATCATCATTATTTTCTATGTGCAACGTATTATATGTTAATTGTTTGCAAAAATGTGCTATTTTTTGTATATTGTATTAAAATTTACAAAAGTTTGAAAATCATATAAATTTGCAACAATATTTTAAATTTACTAACTAATAAAGTGAAAAATCACTTCAAATTTGCAGTAGGTATTTTAAAAACTTAAAAAAAAAGTATTTAGTTTTAATGCCAATGATTTTAGCAAGATCGAGATTACTTATTTCATTTGGAAACCGAAAAAAAATTGTCCTGAAAAAATATTTCCTTTTTATTAAAAACAATGATTAGACAATCAAAAAATGAATTATCATAGTTTATTGTTACTTTGTTATTAATCTCTATAATATAGATAATGTTGTATACAGTTATTAAGGGATTAAAGAGAATAGTTTTGATTTGATCTTTGTTTGAATTCTTACATTGATTGTTTTTCCGGTACACAGACTTATTGGCAACTATAGATTCAGTTTACAAAATGATATATCGATCGACATCGTACACTTAATTACATTAAAAGTTCGTGTCTTTTGATTTCTTTAAATATAAAATACTAATCAAGATAACAAATCTCATTTGTATAGTATAATAATTGCAATATTTTCAAACTATAGTATAAAGAAACAATACAATATATTTAATATTATTTATATTATATATAAATTCGTGTTTTTTTTTTCATTAATTTCTTTTTGGCAATAAGTATAAAACTTTAAATGTTCAAATTTTGATTCCGTTTAGGTAACAAATAATGCACTCAATCAATAATATAAATATCCTAGGATCGTCTGACTGAACGATGACTGAATGAATGAATGCATCGTAAGTACGCGGTGGTATTAATTAACAAGTTCAAAATGCTACCATTATGTGTGGATAATGAATCGTTTACGTGTGTGGTTCGTCCAGCGAAAATCAATTAGCCACTAGTAATTAGTTAATGACAGAAGTCTACGTTGCATGGATAATGTTAACTAACAACTCTTAGACGGCTATGGAATAATCAGACGCTTGCTGGCCAGAGCCACTAGGCCGAGACCAAAGAGAACTTCTTAATCCTAATTTGAGCTTCTTAAGTGTGTCGATGTCGCATTCCGCCTCGCTCAATTCGGGTCGGTCGGGGGTGGTGGTGGCCGTCTGATCCTGCGGCGTTCGTTCTGTGAACGCGGTCTCTGCAACCGACAAGTGGTGCAGCATTTGTCTTGTACTGCCTTTTTGCTGAAGCCACCTGGAATTTACGTGCTTTTCATTTTGATACACGTTACATTTAGAGTACCTCGCTCGGCCACGCCGAGGGAGCGATTTCTGTTCGGACATTGGAGATATGTCTGAAGATGTACTCGATTGGGCGCCGTGATAAATGAAATCTACAAAATTTACTTTTAATTAGCTAGGCGAAACCTTTCATCCTTGCAATCTACTAAATCCCAAACCGATTTTCAATCGCCAAAATTAACAGTAAGTACATTACGAGTATCTATCATCTACATTTTGTAATTCTTCATACATTTAAAATAAAAACCATCAATATGATCAATACAAAAAAAGAAACCGTTTGGAAAATTAGTATACTACTTACTATGCTTATGCTTCATGTCGAGATGATTGGAAGACTCGGTCCTGCTGGAAGTGAGTTGATCAGGATCAGATTCGCTTTCATCACTATCGACGTCCGTTTTCCTGTTGCTCCTCCGACGGCCGTGCGCCTTGCTGCTTTGGAACTTTTGCTGCAAAAAGAGAAGAAGGCGTTAGAGATGCAAAAGAGCGCTGCTGCTGTAAAACCGACAATATTGTAGTACGGGGAATTCCTTTGCACGGAGGATGCAGGGGGCGGCGATGCGCAACCCTCGGTCATGGCGTGTTCGTGATACATGAAGCTATGTAACATCGTGTTTTGCGGCAGAGTGCTCGGTTCGGCGAGTTGGAACGTTGCGTACGGCGATATGTCTTCTGAGGTTTCTGTAATTAAATTCTCTTTTGTAAAAACATTCTTGCTTATGTTTAACGGAAATTCTATTCCTACCTGGTATTTTCTCGCCCGTCTGCAACGCAACTTTATGTATCGTCGCGTAGTATCGTTCTCGTTGCGCTTCTGCGTTTTGCTGATTATCTAATTGTTCCTTTGCAGCCCTGCTTTGCCCTGCACATAACATAAGTTTCAATGTTTTTAGTGATGTTTCACTTTTCTATTTTCTAGAAAGTTTTCTTGTGCTACAGGCCCAGAAGATAATGGTTAAGAATGCATGCTTATCTAACTTAACGATAACATTTACATTTAAGTTTAATGATAAGTATGATTACACCGGTCAACATGATTTTGGGTGTGGATCCTAAATGTTAATTTTTTGTGTATTTTTCATCACTGATAAGGAAAAAATATTTTTTTTTGATAAAAGTTTGCTTTTGTGGAAACCAGAGTATTTTTTTTTGAAAATTGTAACGACTTTCTCGACTTGTAACGACTTTACAGCGTATGTATAAGAAGTGCTTCATTTTTTTCAACTTTTCTCAAAAGACACCGCCTCATTTTTTTCATTTTCACTCGTATTTTGTAGAGCACATTGTTCTTCAACAAAATAAAAAAATAAAATTTCATTTATGTCTTTTTGTTTTCCGGAAATAAGTTTTAGGAGTGCAGCGTCCATTTATTTAGAATATGAAAAGCGAGTGCAATATATAAGTAAATTTTTATATAAAGTTGTCCTTTAGATTTTTTAATTTTCACTTTTATTTTATAGAGCATATTATTCTTAATCAAAGTGAAAAATAAAATTTTATTTATGTCTTTTTGCTTTTCCAGAAATAATTTTTAGGGCGCGGTGTTCATTTTAAGGGCGAGTGCAACATATAAATCAAATTTTCCTAAAGTCACCACTCCAATTTTTAAATTTTTACTGCAAATTTTTAGCGAACATTATCACTTTAACAAAATCCAAAATAAATTTAATCCATGTTTCTCTGGTTTGCAAGAAATAATTTTTAAGTGCGCGACGTCCACTACTTTAGTGCTTGGTTAACATGTATTATATTTATCGACATAAAACAGAAGCAAACTTTGAAAGCCAAGCCATTTTAGCATTTTTAAATACCAACCATTTGAATTCATGCATTAAAAGTTTAAATTTAAGACAAAAAACACTAGAAAAAATATTCTTTTATTGACCTGTGTTTAATAAAAGAATAACAAAAATATTTAAATAATATAAAAACGAAAAAACAAAAACAAAAGAAGCAAAAATGTTATTGGTAATAAGAAGGTACTCACGACGTCTTAAGCAAATAACGGTGATGGCAGCAATTTTGAGTATGAGGACAGCAGTGATGATGACCGGAACGAGGACCTTATAACTGATGTAGAACGCCATGGAATCGTCGCCCTGCTGCATGAGATTCGGAGGCGGTATGTCTGAAAGGCAAACAGAATGAATGTAAGGGAACAGAAGAGGGATTTGATTCGAATGTAAATATTAGCGTTAAGCGTTAATTTACCTCCTTCCTTAGTGAGCGTCATGAAAGCGAATTCCTCGGTGGAAAAGCCGGCGATATTGTGCGCTTCTAATTTCACTATGTACTGCGTAGCCGGAGTTAATCCCGTTATAGATGTTCGTCTTTGCGGTTTCAAAGCATTAGATACTGCAAGGCGCAATTATAAACTTATTAGCTATACGCTCTTATTATATTAAATTCATATACGTATAGGTAGCTGCTCGCTTATTTAGCTAAACACGTTCGTAAATATTACCGCCGTGTGTAATGTGCGAGGGTGTGTTGGTAATTCAGTAATTGCGTGTGTATTAATGGGCGAAAGGCGTATTATCGTGGCATATACCTAAATTCCATTGGGATTCGGATGCTTTCCGATACTGCAGGACGAAGTATAGGATGGGGCAGCCGTTATCCGGCCAAACGTGCAGTCTTAATACCACCGACGTAGAATTGGGCGAAATGAAGGAGGCTGCCGTCGGTACTCCCGGTGGATGTCCCTGCGTTCTGGCTTGCAGGGGATGACTGGCAGGAGAACTTCCAATCTTATTATGAGCAACCAGATAGAGATGATATGTACTTCCGCACAGAAGTCCCTAATTGAATCCCACAGATTACAACTTAACCAGAGACAAATATAGAGAAAATGGACCCCATTACGGGAACCAAATTACGTTAACTTTTGTTGTCCTGTTTTACTTTACAAAGGAGCCAAGGCCAAAGGACAAGTGAATTATAAACACAAAATGAGAAAAAAGTTTTTAAGAAGTTGATGTATTTCGTGATCAAATCTACTCGTAGCAGTACTTTAGAGTTCTGATTGTTTCACCTAATGCGAAATTGAAATTCCATTTTCGCATCAATTACGAAAATTGGCCGTAAAACAATCGTGATAAAGGATAGTTGGCGAACAAATTAATGGGCATTCATATCAAGTGAATTAACATAGTTACCTTAAGCTCGTAGGTCATCGCATGACGAGATAGATGCACTTCATCTAAATTTCCATGCTCCTTCCGGTAGTTGAGGGTGTAACCCGTTATTGATGCGCCGCCGTTACTGCCGGACTTCCAGTGCAGTAAAACACTGCTGCTGGTGGCGCTGGTGACAAATAGCATGGGGGCGGCCGGCGGTACCTGCACTATCAAATTATAAGCCACCTTGTCGGACCCTTGTCCGTTATCGACTTGGCACGTGTAGTTGCCCGAATCGGACAACTGGAGATTCGAGAGGATTAACTCGCCGGTGTCGAGGAGCTGAATATTGTGGTTCGCACCCCCTTTGAGGATCTGCTCGCCACGAAGCCATTCTCTTTTGGGCGCGCCCACCGAAATGCACGATAATGCCACTGAGCCGCGCCATGCCTTCACCACTAAGCCCCCAAATGATATTATACGGGCCGGCACTGAAACGAAAGTTAACAAAACATAGAGCCAACTAAACAATTCACTCCTTATTTATCACCCTCCTTTGCTTTTTAATATACTCTTTAAAAGTTATTCTATTAATTATGTTAATTGGAGCTTACAAATGAAAATAATAATTTTTATCAAAAAGTTTCTATTTTAAGTACATTTTGTGATCTTCCACAACATTTGATTTTTCGAAAACATAAAAAACTGATTTATTTGATGAAGGCACAAGAAATTTGTGTAGAATACATCATGGAGTTTCTTACCCCTATTGGAGACGACTTGGGTGACCACTCTGGAGCTTTGTCCTTCGCCAATTCGGGTGGAAGCCGTCACCCAGAACTGGTACTCGACGTGCGGTTGGATTCCTTTTACTTCGTAACTGGTGAGCTGGCTCGATATGGTCTGTTTGGTGTGGTCTAATTCCTGTCGTCCTTCCATGCTCCTCTTGTAAAGGGTGAACTTGGTAATGATTCCATTGGGTTCTGTAGGCGGCAGCCAGGAAACTAGAAGCGACTGAGGCGAACTGACGACCGCCTTAATGTCCGCCGGAGCACCCGGAACTGAAAAACCAATGTTAGATGTGTTAGGTTGCAAGCCGCAAAGATAACCGCGTCGGGATTTATCCAAGTAACTAACTAACCGTCTTCCTCCGTTTGGCAGTAGGTAGTGGCAGTGAGAACTCCATCTCCGACTTTCGTAAATGCCAACACTTGCAAACTATAGTTGGTAAACTTTCGCAATCCAGTGATTACCGTTGTCAGTGCTGTCGTTTTCCTCGTTTCCATTGCATCGTTTCCTAAGATCAAATATTTGTTTGTTTTTTTTCATATGCAAATGCAAAAATCCATAATTTATATTATCTATTTATGTCTTTAAACTTAGAGGAACAGTACAGAATATGATTTTTTTTATAAACAATTAGAATAAGAGATTCTCAGGATCAATGAAAGGGATTTTTCGCGGAAAATAATTCGCAACGCCCACCGCATCCATCAAAAGGCAATATTTAATCCTTACGCACTTAGACAATTAGACGAAGTCGTTTCGGATACAAAGTCGCCCCCACAACTGCTCCCATTTACCTCCCGACAAATTCAAATAAAAATGCAACTTTAGGAAAACCGGAAGTTAATCGCCCGCCCCCCCATTCCAAAAAACATTTTTGTAGCTCTCAATGTGCCCCCCAGACTGTTTCACACGCATGTCATAATCAAATATTAATTTTAGTAAATAGTAAAAAAATATTCATTTAGTGTTAACGCGCTTTTAACAGCAGCTTTTTAAATATTAAAATTAAGCTTTGTGCACTTTTTGAAATCCCCGTAAATGTGAAAAACAAAGTAAAAATAAATCTGCATTTTGATAATAATAAAAGCAAAAGACTTTTATAAAACTGTTTATATGAAGCAAAACTTTGTTTTTAAAAAGTCACATAAAGTAAATGACGTCTCTGTTTATGGTCACTTCTTATATCGAAGGGGGGATAGTTGAAAGAGTCGTTGCCAAAAGTGCATTTTTCAAATTGTTTAAGTTTCGCGCAAATGTTGGTCTTTCTCCCTGCACTTTTATGAAGCAATCTTCATAAGGGATTTAGTTTCTAATACAGATTTCAAAAATTAAATTGCATTTGCTGTTTAGTAAAAAAATCTAATGAGAATTTACTTAAAATGCGATATGTTTGTAGCCAATAAAACTGTAAATGAAAAAAAGATTCACGGAATGTTGTACGATAAAAGCAATAGCAGGGATGTATAGTAAACTATGAGTATTACTGTTATAGGTAAGAGGAAAACAATGCAATAATATTTTATGCTTTTACAACTAAAATTCACTGAATGAAATGATTCAAAGTTCTCATAATAACATTTCATAAATTGTTATATAGCGTCCAACTAACGTTATGGATGAAAAATGTTTATTAAATAGCTGAACATTTTAATGACAAAATAATAAAATAGCTAATTTTCCGTAAGACATAATATAATCTTTTTTTGGTGGAAAACTTTCGAACGCAATCAAAAATGGAGGCTTAACGGCTCAAGAGAATATATTAAGAACAAAGCTAAAGCTAAAGCTAAAGTCTTTTTGGCAACGGTAGATACAAAGAGCCAATAAACCAATTAGATACAAACCTCGCCAATTATCATCCGGTACAGGCTCGTATGTTAATTTATAACCCTGTAAAAGTCCGTTGCAGTGTTCGGTTGGCGGCGGCTGCCAACTAACTTGAAGCGATTGCGACGTTAAAGCAGCACATCGGACGTCCTCCGGAGGAAGACCGGGAACTGTACCAATACAATAAAGTACACGGAACGAGTAAGTAATATGTTTTTCGGAATGCAAAAGAGCAAAGTTGCGCGCCCTCGCAATAATAATATAACTCTTACCGTCTTCCATCGTTTGCGCGGAAACGGGCTCCGTTAGCGGACCGGCACCAATTTCGTTGAAAGCTTGAGCGACGATTGTGTAGCGTGTATACTTAGCTAAGGCCCCCAAAAGCAGTTCGCCGGTGCCGTCCTCGCCGTCACCCGTGATCGACGTGAAATTATACGAGCCCAATGTACCGATGCGGAAGCCCACGTTGTATCCCTGTATGTCGCCATGACGCATCTCCGGCAGGGGCGGCGTCCATGTCACCAAAAGTTCGGTTGATGACACGGGTCGCACGGAGAGATTTAGCGGCGGCCCGGCGGGACGCTGCGGTTCCGTCCTTACGATAAGTTCGACGCTCGGAGTACTTTTGCCCGCCGGTCCCTCTGCGATCACCCTTATGGCGTAGCGAGTCGCCGGCTTTAAGTCTTCGATAAGAGCAGCAAATTGCAAAGGCGTGTTGTGCAGTTCTATTTGATGCCATGGCCCTGAGTTTAAAACCACCAAATCGGTAATTTGGTTCCAACGTAATTCGATTTGCTTTCGCTGAGCATTTTCGTTTTTTTAGTTTTCCTTTTTTTATTTGGTAGCATTATTAAATATTTTATTTTGTTGATGTTGGAAAGTTTTACTAGTTTTGTTTTATCGATTTCAACTTGTTTTTTAAAGTTATAGGACAGAATGAATAGTGTTTCATGAAGTTTTTAATTATGTTTCGATTTTCAAAGTACAGGTACATTTTTTTCTGTTGGAGATTGCAGTAAATTCGATTTCCAGTACTCACTTGAGACCTTTGGTTCATTGACTTTTTACATTTGCGATAAATTTCATTCATATTTTATGGTGTATAAGCTATTCCACGAAATGGAAAAGGTATTAAAGTTTATTTATCCTAACTTACCTAACAAAGAGCCTTTCAAGTTTTTTTTATAAACCTTTTAAGAAATATTACTTATAAAAAAGTCTTATAATTTATTAATAAATTTATGGTCTTCAATTTTTAATAATTTAACACATCATACAATCATTTTATGATGATTGATCTTGTGAATTTTCATTGATTTTATTGCATATTTATTTAATAAAAGTATAAAATGGTAATAAAATAATATTAGAAACTTACTATCGATTTCTCTGTATTCGACAATGAATTTAAAGACTTCATTGGAATTGCCGGAGCGATGCTGCCATTTAACATTAATCGACCTGCTGCTGATCATGGCAGCTTCCAAATGCTGCGGACTCAACGGGGGCTCCTGTACCAACAACTGCACTAATTGTTCGTCGCGTCCGTACATGTTACTGGCCTGACAGAAGTAGGCCCCGGAATCGGACGCTTCGGCATTGATAATCTGCAATTCCGCGGCCACCCCGTCCGGAGTGACGTCCTGTTTGACGTGCACCCGGTAGTTGTTGGAAGGATTTAATTCGGTGCCGCCACGCAGCCAGATTACATTAATCGGCTTATCCCCGTTGACATCGCAGTGAAGACTCGCAGCGTCTCCCTTCTTCACCGAAACCATGCTCGACGGCGCCGAAAAGTACGGTGACGCTAAACATTACACGCATAACGCTATTGTTCGTTGCCGTCAGAAAAAAAACCAATTGTAACTTACAATTGACGCGCAATTGAATGACTTTACCGATACCGGTACCGATGCCATTGTCTGCCTGACACAAATAGAATCCTTCGCGGTCCTCTTTAACGTGCTGCAGGACCAGCGTTCCATTCTCTAGAACCTTGGTGTATGTTTGATCGCGAACTTCCTCATAATCTCCAGATTTACTGCCTGCATTATAAACGATCATTCAGCTTGCTAGTCACGCAATGTAGATCAAGTTGGGATTGTTTGAAAGCTTGCTCTTTAAAAAGCGGACTGCCGCATTATTTAAAGGGAACTACTCGGGAGAAGAGAAATGGATAGATCCAATAAGGCGGCCCCCGAGTAAATGATCACGTATGGAACGTGGCTGGAAACAAAAGGAGCGCGCAAAAACACAAAAGATACCTGTGGCTTTCTTCCAAGTCACGGTCGGCGTCGGGACGCCTTGCGCTTGGCAGTGGAGCGCGATCTGTCTGTTGCGCTCCACGCTCAGGTCCATGGGCTCGACGAGCCAGCGCGGCGGCACTAAAAGAAACCGGAGGTCAATTCGGGTGTAGCGAAGAGCCCCTCAAGGAGCCGGCAACACTTAGTGATATTGTGCCGTGATTGGGTGTACATTGAGACACACTCTACACGGTTGTTGGGAAGGTATGGCTAATTTACTGTGGTGATAATTGCTGCAATAAGCAAGTACTTGTGAGGGATGTAATCAACACAATAATTGCATAAACATTTCTCTTGTATACCCGAGCAAGAAAATCCGACTAGCTTTCCGATTTTCTTGCTTTCTTTTTGCTCTCTGTCACAATAACATTAATATCATTGATCTGTTTACTATAAAAAGCAGTTCGAAACTTTTATTTCAAATAATTTTGACTTTTTTGTCAATAAGAAAATAAAACTTGAACCGCAATTTATAATTAACATATCCAAATCGCTTTATTTTTTATTTTTTTACGAGTACAATATAATAAGCATGCAACTAACTACGTAAGGTTGATGAAAAAACATAGATAATAAGATACCAAAAAGTGGAAGAAGAAGAAGTAGAAGAAGTGTAAGAAGAAGGATCTTTAGTTAATCATAGGTGGTGCAAACAGTACCTTGACCGTGGATGGCCCGGTCCGGATCGCGTGTGCCAAAGCAACGGAGGGTTTTTTACATGGCGTGTGGCGGACTAAGGTGGTGGTGGTGGTGGAGGTGAGGAAACAGGCTGGGGTTGTTACCTTTGACCTGGAGCTTGGCGGTGTACCTGACCTCAGAGGCCGGATTGCTGGCTACGCAAGTAAAGTCCCCGGAGTGTCTCGAGTCAAGGCTAGAAATGCTGAGGAGGCTAGAATAAGGGTCAAGGGCCGATACGTTTGCACCCAGCGCGGGGGTCAATGGTTGACCATCCTTAAGCCAAGAGACAACCAGTGGTTGGTCTCCGGCACTAACTCCGCAGACGGTACGGGTTCGCATGCCTTCTGATAGCCCGTCTTGAAAGGAAAAGGGCTCAATGATAGGAGGAACTGAGAGAGAAGAGAAACAAATACGTGAGAGATAGAAAAGGCTAAAAGACGCGACACGGCGCGTCCTGATTACCATTCACTACCAATTGCTGCGTATGCGACACTTCAGCGGCCAGATTGCGCACCACGCAAGAATAGTTGCCGTTGTGCTCGGGCGAAAGGCTTTCTATCAACAGAATACTAGTAAATTGATCCACTTGGGTAATCTGCACCATTTGGGTCGGGTCTACGTTGCGTCCATCTTTGTGCCACGCAATGGTCAGCGGAAGGTCACCCTTCGTTACCGAACAAGTCAGACTGGCGCGGTCGCCAACGTGCAGCGTGTCTTCTGCATAGAACGGGCTAACCTTTGGAGGAACTGCAAAAAGTTTCATTTAAACTACAACAAAAGAGCTTTTCCGTCTCGCCAGTCGCCAGTCGCCCCTGATGGTCCAAGTCCACCAAAGAATCTCTCGTCTCGGAACATCCCTTATTTGAAAATTATCTTATGTTCTTTAGAAATTGACATTTCTTTTTTTCACATAAAAAAATAAAACTCAACATCAAAACACTTTTCTTCCCTAACTTAAGCAGATATGAAAGTTTGGGAAAACTTCTAAATTAATAAAAAAACAATTCATACTTTTAGGTTTTTCATCCGCTGATGAAAAGTTTCGATGTTTTCCATATACTTTTAAACATTTAAATAATAAATTTTTTAAATGGTACAAAAATATAAAGCAAATTAGAAAAAAAAAAAAAGAACCTGAAAGACCTGTAAAAATATTCTGTGAAATCGTATACATATAAATGTAGCAATAAAAAAGTGTTTGTTGCATCCATCCGGGAATTAAAAGAACTTCCTCTGTAAAACATATACTCATCTTTTAATATTTGATACTAAAGATTGCTGTTTATTTCCCAAAAGGAAACCTTACCTATGACTGTAACTTCTCCGCTCCTCCTAGCACTGTGTCCCTGTTTGTTTCGAGCCCAGCAAGTGTAAACGCCCGTATCCGCTTTCTTCTCAACCGGATTGATTTGTAAAGTGCCGTCCGGCAAAACCTTCTGGCGTAGGTCATCCGGGAGTTCCCTGCCGCCGCGCTCCCAATGGATTTCTTCAATCGGATAGCCGGCGACTGGACATTTCAGTTGGAGCGTCTCGCCCGCGACGGCGGTCACCTTCGGGATCAAACGGATGTACGGCATCCCTGCAATGTATCGATTCATGTCCAAAACGCCCTTCTTCGATACTTTCCTTTTTCATTTCGTGCATGCTGCAGTTTAGAATTACCGTAAATATTCAGGCGCGCCGAGTGCGACGTCCTTCCTGCCCTGTTCTCCGCCGTGCAGGAGTACTCGCCACCGTCCTCCACCATCACGTGGCTTATATTAACGTGACTTATAACGTCACCGTGGACGGTCACGTATTGTCCGATCACAAATCTATTAGAAAAAAATGATTAATTCTGCGTGCCGCTTGCGTTCGCTTCGCCGGGGATATCGTTAGAGCTAACAAAAAGCTTTACAGCTTTGACAGTTTAGTGTTGACGCTTTTCTTTTTCTATTCAATCGCTCGCGCCGCTTATCCTTCACAACTTATTTTTTGCCATCGTTAGATCGACCCAAGTCCCTACTTTTTTTTATTATTCTACAGAGCTTTCTGTTTGATACAGGAACGGCCGTTTTTTTTCTTATTTCTTATTTAACAACGTTGTCGCCGAAATGTTCATTCATATTTAATTATTTTCAAATATTGCTTTTTTAGGAGCAATTTTTTAAATTTCCGTTATCAATGTTATTTTAAACGAGGTTTAAGATCTGGTAAGCTATTAGTAATTTAAAATATCTTAAAAGTTTTTAAATTTTTATTTTGCTAGCGAAATATTAGCTAATAATTTAGCTAACTGTGTGACAAAATTTAAAGAAGCAAAATAACATCTATTTTTTTAAATGGTAATACCAAAAAAAAAACAGAATAAAAAAGTTAAGTATTGTAAGATCCTGTAAGGTAATGTTCATTCAAACGATTGATTTTATTCACGCCGAGCCGCAAGCTCGCGCGAAGAGAGCTTCGCAAGCAAATTGAGCCAATTTAGACGCCGTCTAGAAATCTTAAAAGTTGTCCTTTGAATCGCAGGACTATTCTGTTTGCGTTTCGAATTAAAAAAGCTAGCGGAGACATAATTAGAGGGGGAGAAAATAAAATAATAAAAAAAGGGAGAGAGAGAGAGAGAGAAAGAAAGAAAGAAACGAAAAAGCGGAAAAATAACGGGGTAAATGAAGAATTTTAATCAAACGGTGCTTCGGCCGGAAAATTGAGGACATTTAGCGAGCAAATAGGGTAAAGAGGGCGGGTCGTAATTAAGAAGAACAATAAACTGACCTTCCGTGACTAGGTAATGGGAATCCGTCCAGTGTCCAGGATATCTGAGGCGTGGGATTGCCAGTGGCACTGCATTTGAGGGAAACTGCTGGACCCGGTTGTAAAGTCTGCTCAATGAAGCTGTAAATGAGCACCGGCGGGGCATCTGTAAAAATGAAATGGCGGCACATTTATTGCCGGAGTTTCAGCAATTATCGGCGGTGAACTTCAGCACCAAGTGCTACGGCTCCAAGACTAAATGCCAATTTACATCCTCAATTGCCTGCCTAAACTACCATATTTCAGTTCATCAAATAAACTGTTAGAATTCTCGACCGGGTACCCATATATGAGCACTCATAATAGGATAATTTTCGAATATTCGGGGGATATTTACTATTGGCGCAAAACTCGAAAACCCTTTTCGCAATGGCGGCAATTTAAAAAATGGCATTCAATGGGCATCGCGTGGAAAATTTTCATGCGTAAATATGTTGGGAATGTTGGCCCATTATGTTTTACAAGTGGCACTTGGAAATGTTAAATTTATCGTTTGGTCTTTTCCTACATTTGGACAAAAACCGTTACCATTTTTTTTTAATGAATCGTTATAAATGGTGAGTTATGGTTATGGTTAAGTTTTTTTAATGTTTTTGGTGACATTTTGATTTTCCAATTTAAGTTTTCTATAATACATTGTTTTTTTTTTAGGGCTAATTTTGTTAATATTGCAGATATTAAAAAAATCATTTTTTAATTAAAAAAACTGTCAATTCTTCGAATATAAAACTTTTTTTTATTAAAAATGCCAGGAGAATGAAATTTTTAATACAAATGAGGAAGAAAAAAAAAAGAACATTTTTTAGAAGAGATAAAGAAAACGAAATGATACATTTCAATTTAGAAGCAAATTAAAGAACGGTAAAAGTCATTTCTCGAAGCAAATAATTAACCCCTTGATTGCATTCAACACGAGAGGCGAAAACGTCTGCGGAACTGGCGTAATTACACCAATTCGAAACTGTATCCGAGCATATGAACTTTAATTAGTTGGAACGCACAAAGCTGCCATTATTTTCATTAACCATCCCTTTCTTCTAATCGATTCCGCACGTTAATTCATTACTCAAGTAAATTCATTCGCTGATGAAAGGTCGTCATAAAAATAGCATTAAATAAAAAAAAAACAACGGACAAACCTCCAAGCTGAAGTTCGGCGGCAGCTTGAGCAGTGTCTCCTTCAGCTCGCCGTACCACGCATTGGTACATTCCGCGGTCCTCGCGACCAACGTTGCTCACCACCAGGATCTCTCCCGAAGTGCGTCCCGTCGAGGGCAAAGGTCGTCCGTCTTTGTACCAGGTGACGAGGAACGGGCCGCCGTTCTGCGTGGATACGGAGCACTTGAATTGAGCACTTCCGCCCATGTGAACGCTCAGGACCGGTGGCGAAATTTCCACGTGAAGGGACGTGGACACAATTAGACGCAGTTCGGCGCTCGCTTCGCCGGCGGCATTCGACGCCGTGCATCTGTAGACGCCGCCGTCTTCCGTCGTTACCGCTTCGATGGCCAGAACGGGTCCTAATTGTCTCGTCCTTGGTCCCGGCATTATTTGCGACGGTTGCAGGCCCGACAAAGAGTACCAACTGAGGAGTGCAAATTGTTGCTTCATTACATTACTTCAATCCAATTAAAAGTTCGTTACTTTATGTAAATTTTCTATTGGTTTATTGCTGGCTTCAGTTTTTTTTCTTGTTTTTCAATTTTAATTGGTTTCGGAGATGAGGATTTCAAACAGGTGTTTGTTTAATTATGACAATAAACAGAATCGTAGTTGACAAAGGTTTTCGCTTGCATATAGTTGCAAATCAAGTTTTGTTTGTTTGTTTGGATAAGCAATTGATATTTTGTTCAGTTAATACATTTGTCAAATTGCATGGTTTTGAGGGTTGTAATGGTTTTAGCAAGTTTTCTTATATTCAAAAGTATTCAAATGTAATAGGAATAAACATGGTAATAAGTAAAAAAGAAGAAATATTTCCTGAGAAATAATACAGAAAGTAAAATAAAATATTAAAATCATTTTATATTTTTCCAAATTGTGAACTACCCTATACATTAAATTATAGTTTATAAATTAACTTAAATCAGGTTTAAATTTGTCATCCTTATTCAAATAAAGCAGATTTATTAAGAAAATAACACTTTTTGACAAAAGTTATTAAATATTAATCCGGGATTTCGAACTTTATATAAAACGTTGTTTGTTTTAAACGTAGCGCAATAATAAAACTTTAAAAGTGCTAAACGGTTAACAAAACAAAATTAAAAAGTAAAAAAAAAAAGAAACAGTAGGCAACAATTACCTGTACTCTGGTGTCGGGCAGCCCTGAGAAATGCAAACAAGGGCTGCACCCTCGTCCTGAGCGACAATCACCGTGCCCGAATTTTCGATGATGACCGGCGCGACGATGCCTCGATGCTCTGGAAAACATTTCGGAAAATCCGCGACCTCCATTAATACGGGGCGAATTTTCAGGGCAAACACACAGAGGTGGATTTTTATGTGTGCACGTTCGGCTTGCAGAAGGAGCGAGCGAAAGAGTTTCGCTCGTCGACTGTGCAAACATATTTCCACCCTTGCGAATATGCACTCTGTTTATTGACTGTCGGTTTCTTTGCATTGAATAAAAATACACGGATGAACGAGTTTCAGCTTAAAACTACTGCCATCGCTCCGACACGCTCAAAGCTCACCAATACTCGTGTACCTTTTCAACGTGCATGAAGAGATAAAACGAATTCCATTTTCCATCATCCACCCCCGGCCCGTGATACTTTTTTCCCGCCTCACCGCTGATGCTATATTTAACGTTGCCTCGTTTGCCAATTCAATAAATTAACATTAACGCTTGCTCTGCGTTCGCATTTATTTGACTGTAATTGCAGATTAAAATTCCTATATTAAGGGCTGTTATTTACGGTCGTTATCCGATTATATTTGCGGGACGCGGAATTTTTGCGCTCTTTTATTAGCTTCGAGATATTACGGAACGCGAACGACGACGCAGTTGCCGCGTTGCCTCTTGCTGTTGTTGCCGCTGCTGCTTCCAAATTGCGCTTTGTACACTTTGCAATTACTTTTTGCTATCTTATACTCGTTTTTGTTTGCTCTCCTTATTATGCGGGGTTTTATTTTTTAATCTTTCCATAAGCCTTTATTGTTTAAGCGTTCCTAAAGTTGTTTTTCATGTTTGTTTATTGATGCTGCGCAACAATTTTCTCGAATATTAAATTACACCAAGGAGTTTTTAATAATAAACCGTTGAGTTTTCAGTTTAAACAATCTGTACAGGGTGACAAGGGAATGTGGCTTGCCTCTTTTATTGCTTTATTTATTAATTAATTTTTATAAAAATTATCTTCAGTCTACATAAAGTTTAATTAAGTTTTAGTACTTAATATTTATCGTATACAACTTAGGTATGTGAATTGCGTACCTGGAAAAATAACTTTTTTTCAGCTCCCCATTATAATATTTCGAACTGATACTTTAATAATAGTATTCAATGAGGAGTGTCTTAAAACATTCTTTTGAAGAGCTCGTAGCATTTCAAGTTTTTATGTAACAACCCTATAAAAAAACGCAAATTTCTAATTTCGTGCCCTCACTATTACTTTTTTATTTTTGAATTATTTCTCAATCTATTTTTTATTTATGTTTTTATGTAAAATATAATTTAGTAAGCCGGGACCGTGGTGCAATGGTTTGAGCTCCGGACTTCGGTCCGAATAGTCATGGGTTTGAATCCCACGGCCGGCAAGATATGGGTAGTGGTGTTTGGGCAGGCGTCCCATCATTATGGCTGAAGGACCTTCAGGTCGATAGCCGCCCTGTGCTCAAAGCACAGAAAAAGTACATTACCTAACTAAACCTATAATTTAGTATTGACTCCTGTAAATTTAAATTTTTAACAGATTTAGCAGGAAAATGACAATTTTAAATGATTGTTTTTTCCCTTTTTTTGATTTCTACAGCCATTTTTAGTCAAAAAATATATTTGTCAAAAAAAAGTGTTAATTTTTATAAAAATTAATTAGCAATGAATAAAAATTAAAAGAGGCGATGTATTTTTCGTTGTAACCCTGTATAAAAATGTTTCTAAACGAATAAATTTTAGAACAACAGCACATGTAAAGTCTAAAAGAAGTGACGATAAAACTTACCGGCAATACGAACATTAGCAGCACTACTGATGACAACTTGCCTACTGAGGCGGTGCATTGTCTTACAACGATACAAAGGATACTGGTCGCTGTACTCCAAGTTATGAATAAGAAGTTCTCCGGAGGGCAACTGGTGAAACTTTCCATCTGCAACAGTTCCCGAATCGCTAGTTTACACACTCCTAATGAAGAGCTCGAACGCCACCATCCACTTTATTACAACGATGGCTCCCGTCCTATCTCTCACTCACCCGCACTCGCCGCTCTCTCGTTCCCCGTTTGTAAATTCTCGCGTAGGAAAATTTATGAATCCCGTTAACTAACTAACCGGAACCGGAACCGAATTGTCCGCCCTATCTTTTCCCGTTTCCACACCCCCATCCCCATCTCCGCAGCGCTCGTCGCCAACAGTTCAAACCGAAGCGCGACTAAATCAAAAAATATAATTAAGTTCATTTAATTAAAAAGCTGGCGAGTGTAGTATTTGCCGAGCGTCTTAATTTGTCAAGGCGCTGTACATGCGGAGCGGCGAACTGCTGGTGACATTTCGCGCTATGGCGCTAACGAAAACGACGAGAGCAAAAAAAATAATTGAGAGAGCGAGAGTTCGAGTTTCTAGTTGGTAGCTAGAGCTAGTTGGCTTTCGCGCCGCCAACTTTTTTCCACTTTGGCACACAACTTTTCGCGCAGTCATTATTTCTGGGCAAGCAAGCGAAGTTTGGGGGGCGGCGGCGGAAGCGCAGGAAATTATTGCTAAGTTTTACACACTGAGAACCCGCATGTGTGCAAACAGACAGATTCCTCTGCTTACTACCGCACCGCATCTTATCTACGCGCCGCCGAGGAAATTGGAATCTTAATGGACTCGAACATGGAATTCTCAAGGATCGGTTAATTGTGCACCTTCAATAGCCTCATTGTTTGTTTTGTACAACATTCTTACACTATACGGAGGCCGCAGGGTTGAAACAATAGCAATGGAAACGATCAATTATTTCGTGAATGGCAATAGTTGAGAGAAATCGTTTATATTGCTTCAGTTGAAAGCTCATTTTTTCCTTTTTCGAAAAAAATCAAATATCTAAGATCTATGAAATACCAGTAATAAATTAAATATTTTTGTTTATTTATAACAGACAGTATTTTAATATTAAATTAAAAACTTTCGTTTTGAAAACTAATTTTCATCGGGTTAAAAAAATTGAATTAATGATATAAATTGTTTGGTAAAGTGTTAAAAAATTGAAAGAGATGAAAAACTGAATAATAAAAAAGGTACCCGAGAGCATATCTGTCAGTAATTTTTTTATCCCAAGGGTTTTTCCTTAATAAAAAAGGTAACCCTTTATAATAAAGCAGTGTGTATCCCGGTTAATTTTCAATATAAGATAGGGGATCTTTTACAGTTGGCAGAGAGGATGCTGGAAACGTAACAGACGCGTCATCGTATTTCCTGCCGATTTTCCATACAAACAAAACGAAAAAAAAAAAGCAAACGAGCAAAACAAAAGGGAAAAGCAGAGCCGTCAGGGAAAATCTCTTGATGGATATTGTGAAAACGAAGCCGACGTATCTCTTGTTTTAAAGAGAAATAGCGTTGCACAATTACGTCCGAGAATGTGTTTGCGAAGAATTTGCACAAAGGCAAAGATGTGCAATAAAATTTTTATTTCCGTCGCTCCAATTAGATTCGCTTTGCGGCTGCTCAGCTTATTAGTTTTAAAGCAGCGCTGTGCGCACCACCTACCTCCTTGCAGCGAGGGGTAAATGTTAAAGGATGGCTCTTGAATCCACGCTATGATTCGAACCAGGTCTTTGACGAACGCAGGAACGACGCATTTCAATACGGCGGTGCATCCGCGTGCTGCTCCTTGCACCTCCACATCCACTTTGAAAGATTGCGTTACCACTGAAAAGAGGAAGGAAACCCACTAATTCATACCAGGTAGCTATTTAAACTATTTTTTTTTTGAAATCTCACATAGGTACTTTGCTTTTATACTCTACTCTTTCAAATAAATAAATATAAATTATAAAGGCTACTTATTAATTTTGTTTGGCTCGTTTTCGAATCACATATAGTTTTTGATGTTGGTATCATTAAGCATACATCGTTGATTTCATTCAGCATAAAGGAAGAAACATTTATGCAGAAGCAAATTACGCTCTTTGATTTATTCACATCTAGTTTGCCACAGTTTCGTGTGCAAAGTAATCAAGATTTGTTTTTGATGTTAAATTTAATTAAAGTGTTTGATACCATTTTTATTATTGTGTCGTGCTTGCTTAGGTAATGAACTATGGCAACCGTAAATGTTGGTTCAATTCAGAACAACTATTTATAGTAGTTGATTTTATTTCGTAATTAATGGCCTAATTGCTTTAGTTTACTTTTAATTAATGAATTTGTTTTGACAAGTACGGTTTTGTTGCTTTGAAATATTATAACTCGGAAAATAATTTATTATTCCGTAATATCATTAACAAAATATTATTTGCAACAAAGTTAATTAAATATTTTACTTTTAATTTTAATTATTTTGTAAGTTGTTAATTTTTATTTTAATTAATATTCGGTGTGATATAGAAAAGTGGAACATATTTTATTTGCCAACGCACTTTTATGAAATTTCACAAATTTATAAAACTTTGAAATCCTTAGGTCATTTTTAGTCTAAGGACATGTTCCATGTCAATTTTTATTTTTTAAATTAATTATAAAAAATAGTTCTAGAAGACCATAAATCTCTATATCACCCTCTCTGTTAATTTTGGAAACTAATGAAATTGAATGATGTTTTCTAAAATTCTTATTTAAAAATTAAAACAAAAAACGAATCGTCAAATTAAAAAATAACTACACAATGATATTTAAAATTTAAGCCATTGAAAATGAAACAAAAAATTGTGATGTAAATTGTTCGTCGAAGTGAAGAGAGGGAGTGCAATTTATCCTTAAAACTTATTGGCTGCATTTACCAATTTCATAAAAGAAACTTTTTTTAATCGATATCAAAACCTGTAGGAAAAAAAATCTACCAATTTTGTAAAATAATACAAAAAAAGGAAAATTAAAATGATTAAAAAAGAGCGATATATTAAAACTTACCAGCTCTCACTTGCACATCCCTGCTGATTATCCTTCCAACGTTATTGGATGCGACGCATCGATACACAGTGCTGTGTATGTCCTGCCTATAAGCGGCCGCGGCAAAAGGAAGCAAAACCAAGGTGCCATTCCTTAGCACCCTTCTTATACCCGAGACATCACCAACAGACGTGCCGTCCACCGATAGCCAGTCGATGGACGGTTGCGGACTCCCCGAAGCCGAACAATCGAGCCATCCGCCGCTGGAATTGGAAAACTCGAGCCTGGTCGGCGGTTCCATAACGAACGCGGGTCCCCTCATATGCGAATCGAACCCCCAACTAGGACCTGCAACATTATAAAGAAGAAAAGCAAAAAATTAAAAACCACTGTTCACTGTTGGGAGTTAGTGCAGAGCGGAGCGTTGTTAAAGCGTGAACATCGTTACAATTCGACCGGAAACGCGGAAAAAATGCTTTTATCCGAAGGAGCAATTTTCCGAAATTAAGTGCACCAAGAAGAGCTTTCTTCATCCACTGGCTAAGTACCAAGTGTAAATCACCACCTTTCATTCTCTGACAACTCCGACACGCCTTCGTACTAATCACCCTAGTGCTTTTAGACAAAAGCTTTAGTCTTTTAAATAACACTCGGCAAGCGTGACGTTTTCCATTGTGGAGCCCAGCCATAGCTGGAGAGTACATATACGTACGAATATTACGTCGAGTTTATTTCATTTCTCCCTTTTTGTTTGAAGGCCGAGCGCATTCTTTTTCGAACGCCAGCGAGAATCTTTCTGCATTTCTGGTAAATAACAGCAGTTGGCGGCGTCGGTTTCCGGTGCGCGGCGCGGCGGCCGTAATTAATTAGCTAACACGCAATAACACGAGAGCGTTTTTCCTTAATGTGAATTAATTTGCATGTAGTAGGTGGCCGCGATGTTAATAAGTTAATGAGTGAATAAAGAGCTGCTGCAAATACTAATTGTGGTTTTAGGTGGCGCATTCATTAAAATGCAAATCCTCGCTTACTACTTACTACTAAATTGTATTCAATTTATATGCCGACGCAATGATTATTACGTCAAAGTGCCGAGCGAACGACACTTTATGTAAGGGATCGTTTATGGATACACTTTTATTATAAATTTATGCTAATTCATTCCGCTGTTATAAATTATAGCCTAAGAGCATCAAAGTTTCCAACTTTACATATAAACGCGTTTATTTTCCAGCGGGATATTAAAGCTTGTTTATCTTTAAAATGATCAATTGAATTTTTCGAAATTTATATTCATACGGGGTGTCCCATTTTGATTCGGTTGAACGGATATAGTTTTGCAGGAATTAATGCTCAACATACTACCATTTGTAAAAACTGAATATATCTCATAGTTTCTTAATCATCCTGGAAAATTTTATTTCAAGAAAACTATTTGACGTATGGAAAAAGAAAATATTGTTTCCAATAGACATTTTAGTATGGAATTTAATCGATTTGTTAAAAATTTCGTGGCTTAATGATTTTTGAAAAAAAAAACTTTTAGATTTTTAAATGGAAACCATAGTTTGCCAGTTTTGTTAAATAGCTAACTTTTTTATTTATTTTATCGATATAACAGTTAGTTTGTTTATCTTTGACAATTGTTGTAAAAATTGATAACAATTCAAATTTAAAAAATAATAGTAATTTCAAATGACCATTTTATTTATGATTTCAAAACAGTAATTTTATAAAGTTTTGGCTTTGTAATACATTGGTAATACCGATCATTTAAGTGACTTAATTGCCAATAAGAAATAATGAGTAATATTTTTTTGTTATTGTAAAATAATAAAAGTTTAACAATTAAATTTTTTAACAATAATCGAATGAATATTATTAAATTTAAGTGGTTTTTACCAAATAAAACTACGCCAAAAGTATTATTTATTTCATGGCCTATATAAAAACGAATAAAAAAAATTTAGGGAGCCATTTAAAAAGTAATTTTGTTGGTAACAACAAATTTAAAAATGTTTTTAGGTATCTCAGTTATTCATAATAATAAATAAGCAAAAAATTTGTTTCTAATAATAACGGTATAAAAGATATGACTGAAAGCTCCATTAATATCTGTAAAGAGAAATTTTCCGAGCTTTTTATCAGAACTTCATTTCTTAAAAAGCTAGAAGACTAAAACAAAGTGATTTTAAAAGACAACATCTTGCTTTTATTAAAAATATTAATAAATAAACAAAAGATTACAACTTTTAATTGAATTAAATTATTATTAATTTATAATGTAATGAAATGTAAACTAAATGTTTAATTCCTACAAAAATCAATCGAAAAAAAATGAGAAAAAAAAAGACGAAATAAATGAAATAAAATATGCTGAAAAAAAAGGGTGGAGTAACAGAAATAGCCCTTATTTATTCAGTGAAACAGAACATAATCTGCGGATAAACTGGCGTCGATAATGCTGATTCTGCTAGTGCTTATCTCGAACGATGAGACTATTTTAAAATCCATACGTTGCAAGAGGTGATTTATACGAGCGCGCCCATATTTCGTGCTGGAGGTCCTGCATAGTCCTGCATACCGTTGAAGACATGCATTATTTATACGTGGCCGTAGTGTGTGTACACTCGACGCGCCATTTGCATTGTTTGTTTTATTTTCCGGCCGCCGCCGCCGCCGCTGCCACCACCGGAGAGATTCTTTCGGTCCAACACAGCCTCCTACACCCTTATGTATAATGCAGATAGCAAAAAGCGGATGTTTATAATTCAGCCCATTGACTATTTAGTTTTCTAATAAGGGACCGCGTTTCGCGTCTCACTTATTTCGCCTTCGCCCATACAGGTACCTTAATACACGTAAGTATATGGTATATTTATAGAAACGATAACTGCCACTCGGATGAACTTTTTGTGTCCGCGTGTGCGAAGAAATATTAACGCTTCGACGGCTCCTTCTTTCTCCCGGGGTAGTGCCTTAAACCGATTTCTCAAAATGACGAATCGATACGGACCGGATGTAAACACGTGTACCGTGAAATATTCGCTGTCAAACGCGGCCGAGCGAAATCCGAAGCGCGCGTTCTCGCCAAGACAATTAATAATTCAGCGGGCGAAATGATGGTCAAACAGTGGTCGAGCTTTAGGTAAATATATATATCGGTGGACCGTCGATTGGTGCGTGCATTTTATTTTTACGTTGTTTTTTGCATCCGAAGGGAACGGTCCCTTCGGGATCGGAACTGATTAATTATTAAGGTCTCACTGATGGCGACAGATGTTGCTGCCCTAAACGCGTAATTATTTTTCATTTGCCTCCGAAATTGCTTTCTGTCCGTCGAATAATTGAAACTAAAAGCGGTAGTTAGGATTTCTTAAGCGATCCGTCTCTGTTCCCACTGTTTGCTGCGGGCATCCGTTCGACTAGTGCGGCTTAGTCCGATCAATCTATTTCGCCGTCCCCCGCGCGCGATCTTTCACTGCAACGCACCTGCTTCCTTCCTTCCGTGGTTTCTTTCTCTACTCTTTTGGACGTCGTTTCGAATAGCGGGAAACACGTGCACTTTTAAAGCCGGAACTTGCTCAATCGAACTTATATAGAGCACACTGTTGCTTCTGATTTATTTCACTTGTGAAATTCACTCATAAATCTACTTATATACTTTGAGGGTTCAGTTTCCTTTCTGTGTACCGAGGATTACTTACTTCATAATTTACGGTTAACTTTTTTTCATGGTTTGTGCTGTTGGTATTCGTATAAAATGTTTGTTTTTAGTTTTCGGGTTTCTTGAAAAATTTATCATTTTTTTTAAATTTGGAAATAAATTTTGTTTTTATTTTTTTATGACTTTAAAGTATAAGTTAATTGTTTCAATAAATTTTTAATAAAAAGCAATTAAAGTACCTTTTTTATAGTGAAATAAATGTTAATAGTAATAAAAATGAGCATTAAAATTAGAAATATTTAAATACTAACTTTATCCTAAATTATTTAATAGAAATTCATATTACTTCAATAAATTTTATTGAAACTTTAAAAATTTATTAATAATGACTATATTACTTGAATATTAGATAGAGCATTGTTTTTCTAGATGGAAACCTAAAAGCTTTAAATTTATTTATCTTTGTTAATCAAAGATTTTTTAAGAAATGTAAAGCATAATTTGTTATAAAGGGAGTAAAAAGAAACTAAAAAAGGTATTAATATTAAAAAAAAACACACAATTTTCTTCTCTAAAAATGGAGACGAAAAACCGTAGTGGTCAAACGTAATGTTCCGCAAACTTTATTAAGGAACTAAGCGGAAATAAGCGTTAGCCCAAAATTTATCAGGATAATTAGTTATATTTATTAAAGTTCACAATTGATGGAAAGGAATCGTTCATTCTTGCCAACAAATAACTGCAAAATGTAAAAACTGCTATTTATGTTAAAAGTAAAAACAAGGATTTCTATAAGAAACCAGAAACGTGTCTTAATTTACAACATCGTAAAAGAGCAATTTTCTAATTGAAATTTTCGTCTGGTCGTTTACCTAATGATAAAGGGTCGATGAATGTGTGTGCATAGTAAGGATAAACTTGCGGTTATCCTTGGCGTCCATGTTTTGCCGCTATAAATATCTCAGGAAATAAATTGGGTAGCTTCCACATATAAACTAAAAACATTTATTTTTCCAACGTCTATCCAAGGCTTTTACATACTATACCCGTCCACGAAACTTGTTAAGCGAATTATTCGGACTCAAGACTCAAGCAAACAAGCACTTTTTTATTATGCCACTTAAATTTAAATTACGTTTTCATATTTCTCTAATATACTCGTATTTTCTCTTAAAATGAAATCAGCCCTTAAAATAATGCAACTCCAGTTTGCACTTTACAGTCGCTTTTACTGTTTGCTAAATATGACGGAAATGCATAAAGTATACACCTTGTATATTCGACACATTGCAAGCGCTTCTCATCATTTACCGCGCGCCCTGTTCTTCGCATTACAGTATTACACCGCAGGACTATTAAGCAAAACCATACGAGCAAACGAATGTAAGCGGAGAACCGAGGAGGACGACGGAACGTTTACGATGCCAGACACATTTGACGGGAAAATATGTCGCTTATAAAAAATCGTATGTGCTGAAGATAATTAAAGTTTTACACGCATCGCTGCCGTCCGTAGCGGCAAATCTCTTGTGGAATACTTTTAAACTGATAGATAGATGGAGAGCTCGGAAAGTCATCAACTGTAATGAATCGCTAGGAGGGATGTGTAGCACTTAAACAAAAAAAAAAAGGGTCTCGAAGTCGGAAGGGAAAAAATCCCGGTGGCCAAGGGTTACAAAACAAACAACCGAGTACTTTAGCCATCACGTCCAGAGGCACTATCGAACGTTTGCTTATCGAACGTGCAAATGCATATTTGCTTTCGACTCACTTCACACATGTCCGCAAAAAAATGTATATTATGTCTTATTTCTTTTTTACATTTTGCCTTCTATCGGAATTTTCTATTCTTATTACCAAATGGAATTGCTGCACGGAAATATTCGTGTAACAATGGAGCGCCCGTTTTCCTTAAAGAGTTATTTCAGAGTTCCAACAAAGAGCGAAAAGGGTAGAGTCAGTACAGAAAAACATAACTGGAAAAACGATAAATTAGATCCTTTAACGGTTGAAAATTAATTAAACACCTGCAATGAATTTGAATTAGTAATCGCGCGAGTTTTTGTATTTGAAGTAAAGGAAAGTTCTTTCTGATAGAGCGGACGTAACTGGAGACGTGCACCTTGTGCTTGATTAAAGAGAATACGAAAAAGGTTTCATTCGTAGCGAAATTAAAAAGGGCTCTTTCTCATTGCAGGTCTGTTTACAAGCACGTCTCGCAGACAGGGCGAGAAATAAGTTTTCTAGCTTCCGAAAGCACGGATCGTTTCATGTATGCATGCATGCAAAACGGTTTTGTTGTTTTCCGATTTACAGTTCGATTTTACAGACGGGGCGCAGACAAGTGCCGATGTCCAATATATCGAATAGGGATACATTTTGCTCGAACATCAGGAAGTAACATATAACATAAAGTATTCGTTTGTTACATTGTTGCTGGTTGCATTCTTTAATATTGCATTATTTTTATTTTCGATATTTCTCGTTCCTTATATTTGATTGAAATTGTTTCAATACTACTTTTGATTCCTTTTGTCATTTTATAAATTTTTTTCATGAAATATTTTCTTTAATCAGTAATATGTTATTTTGAATATTGTGCATTTGCAGGAAGAACTATTTTAATTTAACGTTCAATTACGTTGTAATATTTTCCTGCAAGCGGATGTAATCCACTTAGTTTTTATTGTTGTTGGTGATGGAAAGTAGGCATTATATCATTGGGAATTTGGCGACGTCGGAGGCGGCAGTTAAAAAGTTAAACAGGCAAAATGAGGTAATGGTATCTCTACGCTCTTCCGCCCCGCGTCTTGATTATGAGTAATGGAGGTGCTAACAAATCCCGGGGCGGTTTCACTCATAACTTTACATTTATGAGTCTTGTTCTCGTGTGTGCAGACAACAAATTCCTCTTTCTCCTTCTCTTCTCTCTGTCTTTCTCTTTCTCATTCTCCACCTACACACAATAGTAGTACATCACATGCAGGACTCCTCTTTCAATATCACCCCTAAATATTTACATGCGATGCAAATTAACTAATGCTTGCATTTCGTTATTTTATTGTTTACTTAGTTAATTAAATACCAGATTGAATATTTTAATTTAATTTTATATTATTTTTTTAAATCTATTTGGATAGTATCTAATCCTTCTTTTTACTAAATGAAATGCAGCTTTTAAATGTAACATTTAGCATTTTTTTCATGATTAAAATATAATCAATTTATATGAAAAAAAAAAATGAAGAGAAATTTTATTCTTTATTTCTTTTCTTGTCAGAAAAATAATGTTTACAGATATTTTTGAATTATAATATCAACTTAAAGCACTAAAAAGTAATTACTAAATAATAAATACGGTTGGTTTTTAATCAAATCAATTTGAGTTCACAACTTCACATTTACACTTTACAGCATCATTTTAAATTAACAAAAAATGACTGAAGTTCAAGCTCAACATATTACGCTTACAAAAATTTGACTTGTCTCTTGATTCCCGAATTATTATGAGATTACATTACATTAAAGTAATCAGATTTGGGGTGGATGTGATATTTATAATGAGACATTAAAGGGCACGCTTCACCGCACCCTAAAGTCGAAATTTCCACTGATAAAATTGCTCAAAATATTAATCTTTTTAAAAGCTTATTAAAAAACAGTTTTATGGTTTTCAACGACTTTGCAAAAAATTGAAATTGTCTTTTAAAACCATTTTAAAAGAAGCCAAGTGTACAGAATAGTTATATTTACTATGGTTATTAAAGTACTTGATCTTAACTACATAAACATTTTAAATCTTCTTGGAATAAGTACCATACCTTTCTTTATCTTGCAAATAAAGAAAAATTATAATTTGATAAATCATCTCGTAACTATAGGAAAATCTTTTTTTGTGTAATACATTTAATTTCCTTGTATTTGAAATCAATATTTTCTTAATAATATGTATTAAATGTCAATAACCTAATTTCAGTTCGCAAAAACACTTGCCGCTCCTTGTTTAGCGTAATTTAAGGTAAATTGCTTGGAAGATTAAAAGAAATTTTTTAATTAGGTTTTAAAATCAAGTTCATTAAGAATATATGGCGGCAATAAAATCTGAAAGAAAATTACGTTCTTTTAAAATAATTATAATTTCAAAGCAAAAAATATAAAATTTAATTAGAAAAACCAAAAAAAGAAAGAAAAATTAAAATTCTTAACTTTAGATAACTTTTTTTTAACATAAATGCGCGTGTCATATCTTGTGTTCACCCTAAGCAGACCAAAGTAGACAATATGTACCTAGCTGCAACCCCTGATTATATACCTTGCGGAATCCTCTTATAAATTTTCCCCTGTTCCCTTTAATTACTAAACAAGCAAGAAAAATCTTCTTTTTCTTTAAGCTCGGCAACAAACACACCCTACGTTAAATATAGCGCTCAATATACATTTCTCATTTCGCAATTCGCAATTATGGCAGAGCAAATAACCTGCGTAGGCAATAACCCAATCAATAATAATTCTTCGCATCAGCTGCCGATTAATATCGTGGCAGGATGAATGGGCATTCGAACGGGGCACCTGCCGGCCTCTCAACTGGTAATTGCGCAAAAGGTTTGATTTCGTAATATCAATCTTATTGTGTGCATTTGTGCCGAGAGGACCACGGCAAATCGGACCGGGACAATAACTAAAGTTCCTTTCGGAATGTAGTGGCAGCGCAATCATCCGATGTCTGTTAATGGGATCAATGCTAGTCCGGGATTGAATCCTGCGCGTTATGCAAAGCACATTGACCTATTTACGAATTGACCAGGAGGCTAGGACGCGAACGCATTCCTGTTTAATTGGACACGCACGCACAGTCCATGTGGTCTCTCGCAAATGCTAAACGTCCCGAATTATTCCCATTGCTAATTAAATAATGTATACCTATAGAAAAAGTTGCCGGGATGCATTGATCATCATTAGTATTTGATGATTATTTTGGGAGATGTTAAATGAAATTTTTAGTATGATTTGTCGTGGTTTCGGAAAATACTCTTCATGTCGCTTGTAATACAAAAAATAATGAAAATGTTATTCATAAAAAATAATATTATAATTTTAATTAAATTTATAGTTATTTTTTTATGTAACAGACATGTATTATATGATAAATCAAAGGAAAATCTTTTTTTTTACCATTACATTACTGTGAGAAGATCTAATATCAATGTCTTAAGAGATGTAAAGTTTTTAAATTTTTAGTTTAATTTAAACATTTTTTTTCTCATATTGTAATTAGTCTTTTTATTTTTTGATGGGAAATAATACTCTACTATTATTATTATTAAATTCTCAAAATGAGAAAAGAAAGGAAAAGTACAGATTATTAATAAGTTTGAATAAGAAAATAGATTTTTTTAAGAATAGCCAGGCAGGAAAATTAAAATTCTGTTTTGGAAAGTAAACAAAAAAGTAATAATTTACGCTTTATTAAAACTCCAGCTTATTTATGTATTGAAATTAATAATAAAAACATTAAAAAACAAATTTATAACGCATGAAAACAACTTTTTTATTTGTATAACAAAAAGCAATATTGATTTCAATAAGCAAAACTCGAGCTTAACACAATTTAAAACTTGTTGCAAAATTAATAAAAAGTTGGAATTCCGTTTATCTGCAGCGACTATAAACGGCTTCTAATAAATAATACAATTTATATTCCGGCGAAATCGATAGAGAGTGTTCAGTTGGACGAATTCGTATGGCGCAACATTAATAACAATAATTTCGATGGTAGCGGGCAATAAAGGCTCGCTCGCCGAACGACGGCAACTGTATCGCTCACTTCATACATTAAAAACTATATTTTTAGTTGTGCCCGTTTTATTTGTTGCTCCGTTATAATTAATATGGGTAATTTCGATGGCGAATGTGCAAGTGCGTATACAATATGGTTTTGTTTGCTTGGCGAGCTCGGGGACGAAAGAGAGAGAAGCTTCAGTCTGTAGCGGCGGGCGTGAGGGGGCGGCCGGTGTAATCCGCCTCTTTAATTGCGGCCTCATGCTGCCCGTTTATCGCTACATTTAGCACACACTGCACATGATTAAAACTAGGAGGAGGATTAAATATAACGTTGAGGCGGCGCACACACACAGTTTGTTAATTACCTTTGCTGAAGCTTCGATTTTCTTTTATTGGCCCATTAAGTCTTTGAATATTGAGCTTTTATGGGCGAGAATTTTTTATGTGTTTACTTTGATATCGCACAATGCAAGCGGATTTATTTCTTCTGATATTCTGCGGCCATTGTGGAAACGGTTTTATTTTCGTGTGGCTCTTTGCATTAATAATCATTTCTGTAGACCGGCGCTTTCACATTGCAATGTATTGAGTTGTAAAAAGATGTTTTTTTTTTGTCTAATATTATAATTTACAGTTATATCATTTAAAGTTAGTTATTTATATAATGAAGAGCTAAATTTATTTGGTTAACAATTTATAATTTTCATTTCTGATCTGATTTAATTGATAGTTGCTTCAAATTTTGATATTTTAGTAGGAAACTTTGAATAAAATTACATTGTTGAATCCTAGAAAAAAATCCGAATATGATACTAAAACCATTAAAACCCTTTTAACATCGTTTTGCAATAAATGTAACTGTTGATTTCGGAGTTTATTCTTTGTCTATGTAATGCAGCAATCGTAAACAAAAGCTGCGCATCTCAATTATTATTCTGCTCGTTATTAAGCTGCTCGTTAAAAATAATTAACGTTAAGAAATTGACTCTTTATAATAGGTTTCGCTTCTTTAATTTACGATGTTTATGAGGAGGTCCTTTTGGAATTATAATTCCATTTTTAGAACTTTTTTTTGGATGCCATTATGCAATTAAAAAGTACCTGATTGAGTCCCAAAAATAAATTAAAATCTTTACTATTTAATTTCTAGATTAATTCAAAATTAGTTTGTTTAGTTTGTTAGTTCGTTTTTTAATTCAAAAATCTTATTATTATAAATTTCAGAATTAAAAAATATATAAAAAGTGGCCAGCGATCTGCTGATATCCCCCTATAGAATAAAAATTCCACAAAATTCTGTTCACGGGAGAAATGTAGGGTTCATTAAGGATTAAGCAAACGGCTATATAAGAACAATGAAAAATTAAAAGCGCCAGTGACCGCGTAAGGCAGTAATAGAGAATTAGAAATGAATGCGTTGCATTTTAGATTTTTTAGGGTGCAGAGCGGAAGAGAGCGAGAATTGTTTTGCAGACAAACACGAGTTTCGGGGAACAGCTTAGGAAGAGCGCGAAGAGGGTGGAAAAAGGGTAGAGAAGGGAAGCAAACAGAGAAGGCCGGATGGGTGCGAGGATAAAGTGCAGGTTTTATTGCGAGTCGAAATGTACATGAAGGAAACAAACGGCGCAATGTTTTATTCATCTGTTCATTTTGCGAATATTAAGAAGGCGTTTTCAACAATTTCCACCGACGTGAAAATATGTGCGTCGCGTTGCGCCGGGTTGTGTTGTGTTGTGTCGCGCGGCGCGCTGCATCGAGTGTTTATTAAACGAGTTGCCCAAAAAGGAAAAAGGCACAAAAGGATTTGCGAATAGCGACGCTCTAATTTGATTATCGGAAATCACTCGAAGCGAGAAAAGTTGTGCGAGTGAAAAACGGATGCCTTCAAATTGGCGACTCTTCAAGTGTGAAGGATAATTTCGAGACATCCGATTTCTATCCTTGTACCTTGTACTCTTGTACGTCATATATGTATAAAAGAAATTTTCTCTCTAGATGTTTCTTTTTAGGGCTTAACAGCTTAGTTTTATGTCGTTTTTTGCCGACCATTTTTTCTGCACGAGTTTTCATTAGTGTTGGACTTTTATGGTTTTACCAATTGGATATTACTATTTCTTTTTTTATATATATAATATATATATTGAAAACAAAGTTCAACATTTAAATTTAAATAAAAATTTAAAAATTGGGAGCAAAATTTATTATCTTTAAAACAATCTCGATAAGTACTGATTTATTATCATTTAATGAAATAATATTTTTAATTTATAATATAAAAAAAAACTATTAAAATGACATGAAAATTTTAAAGCAAAAATTACGTAAAAGAAAATAATACCGGCAATGATATTCCCGGTAAATTTCTCCCATATAAAGGGATTATAGAGCGAATAAAGAACGAAAACGTCCATTTAATTCTCCGGAGGAAATCGATTTGTTGCCTGGTACATTGGGATTAGTGGCAGACACATTTTTAAACCACTTTTACATAAATTACACTCCGTGATTGAATTTATACGAAACAAATTTACATAATGCGTTCGTTCGAAAAAAAACAATCAACCCACACCGAGAACAATAAATTCCTTATACCGAGCACACTTACGGCACTCCATCTTTAACTCGCGCAACACATAAATAGAGGAACGAAGCGGGGAAACCTGTTATCGGAGATGGAAATGGAAAATATGCTATGGAAATGAATTGTGTTCGGACTATTGATAAGACGAGCACCTGAGTGGATAGGTAATTGACACATGTCTACAGACGAACGAAAGGTGTCTGTCCCTTGGGAAATCATTTCTCTTCTCCGGCACTACATCAAACTATAAAAAATCCTCTTATCTGCGGATCATAATAGTGTGTACAAGTATGGTGCAGGTATACACATTGAAGCGCGCAAGCACAAAGTCTATACTGCAAAATTTATATAGTACCTACCGCCCTCGCGCGCTTTTATTATTTATTTATTTCGACGTAAACGCGCATTATTAAATTCGCCCAATAAAGTCCTTAATTAACTTGATGTAGCTCGTCTATTCAATTACCTAATTAGACCTCGCTTTTGTTTAAACATTTCCCCTAATTAATAAGACTCCCAAAATAATATTAGCCACACTTCTTTTCGCCCACAAAAGCCGCTCTAATTCTATTATTAAAGTTTTCTATTATTTTGTTTTAAAAGCAAGATAAAGCCGGCGGCTTTTGTTTGTTTCTTTTGCTTTCAATCTTCTTATCTTAATCTAAATTCAATTATTATTATGATATTGTTCCATTTTATTTCACGTAAATAAACTTTGATAACTTAAAAAACAAATACTAAAAGTATCAGTTGGGGGCGGCGGAAGAGACTAGTTTAGGTTATATAAGGTTGGTTCAATGATATTTTTATAGTTTCCATTTTTGACCATTTTCACAAGGATTTCCTTCCTAATGGTGGTATACCGGTAACGGAAAGTGGTATACTTTATATTCCATGTTAAGCAAGATTTTTAAAATAATTTTTGAAAAAAATAATCAACAATTACTGTTTGCGGTAACTATACGGAAATAAAATAATAATAATATCAGCAAACATTCTCAATTAGTACATGAATAAATCTTAAAATACTTTCATTGTTCTAAGCTACACAAAATTTTAAATAATGTATTACATTTATTATCTTATTCATTTCTTTATTTACTACACAATATATATTACACAATGATAAATCTTTTAAGCAAATTGCAATTTGAATCACTTCCGGTTTAATTGGATTTAATTAATTTTTTAAATGGCAACCTATAGTAAATTTCTCTTTTTTTTTGATTAAATAATTTTTTATTTTTAAATACTTCTTTTTATATCTTATATCTTTATATTTTCAAATCATTTTTATTTATTGCATTAAAGTTAAAAGATAAATTTATTGATTGTTCCAATTTTAATCTTTTTTGTTTAATTTAAATTATATTGGTTGATTAAATTTTTAATCTTTCTTTTATTAATATAATTTATGTTGATAAAGCATTGTTTTTTCCAATCCATTATAAGCAAGTAATACCTTTTTTATTGCATTAAAGTTAAAAGATAAATCTATTCACTGTTCGAATTTTAATCTTTATTGTTTAATTTAAATTACGTTGGTTGATTAAATCTTTAATCTTTCTTTTATTATTATAATTTATGTTGATGAAGCATTGTTTTTTATTTCCCATTCCATTATA
>JASKGO010006952.1:0-24474 GCA_030556065.1 Holobus sp. GC000080 | reverse complement strand
TGAATTTCGCTGAAAGTGATAAAAATAAGAAAGAAATTATTAAAGAACATTGAAAATTTATTAAATTTCACTTAAGACAATAATTAAACATGGAATTAACTTAAAATATTGTTAAAACAAACAATTTCAATAATTAATCCTCAAATATTCAATAAACTAATGAATTAAAAACTACTTAAAAACAAGCCTAACTAATAAGATCCGATTTTCTAGCCGAATCTCCATCTCTAAAAATTAAAGAGTTGCCCATTTATACGGTTTGAGAAAATAACACACACTACTTATAAGTATTAACTAAAACACATCAGAATAATTGATCAAATTCGATTTTTTATTTAGTCTTCCACTTTTCAACTTCACATGAGTTCACGTTCAAATTTGATTTGAAAACTGGATTACAATAAGCAGGGGGTCCATTTCTGACAGTTCGTATGTGTGAAATTGAAACTCGTTTTCCATACATTACGCATTGGAACGAACTGGAAAAAATATATATATATACATATATTTGTTTAGTTTCGTGGGCTAATATAGATTTGTTGACCCATTAAAATTTGAATTATTTAAAAATATTTACAATAACGTTATCAATGCGCAGCAGAAACAAGTGCTTTTTACTGCGGCGGCTAAAATTTTATTCGACCGTTTTACGCGAACAGGGTGTTGATGATGCCATTATTTGATTCATTGTGTTCGTTTCAATTAAAACTGCGCGCGAAAAAAGCATAAAGGAACGCTCATTATCACTAAAACCCCTTTTGAAATACATAGTTTATTATTTGCCCGTTCCTTCCACACACTCTAAACTCTTTCAGGGGTTTTTTGTTGAATTTAATTAAAACTTCATATAGGTTGTTTAGCGTCAAAGGTATAGAATTTAAAAAAAATTGCGCGCTATTCTTTTTTTTATCATTTCAGCTCATGTAATGTAAAAAGACGACATTTTCCATGCGCGGTTTTATTTTACAGGATAATTTGATTTGTGAAAAACTATTTGTTTTTGAAAATTTTGAACGCATTCTTAGAATTTTCAGTAAAATTACACTCCGAAAAATAATTTACGATTCATGCGCGTGCAGCTCCAAAAATTGCCTTCGAAAAATTAATTTAACAGCGGTAAAAATTTACATCGCATTTCGCAGCGGCTCGGAGCGTGGAGGCAGCAATGATGGCGTTTAAAATAAATGAAGTGTGGGCCAAATTTAAATAGCCAGCATTCCGTTTTGTTTTTGCGGATCCTCGATTTGCCGTATACCGGGTGATCGTTTTCTCAAGTCGTGTATGAGCAACCTCTATATTTTTTTAGATTAGATTCGGTTAAATGGGCAAAAATGGGCTGAGTTTTACCCCCAACTTAAATCCGTTTACGAAAGATGGATATATTGAAGGGTTTTAAAATTATTCAAAAAAATTTGAAAATCGTCAATTTGTTTTTGATAATTAATTAATTCCAAGAAAACCAATTACCTTAGAAAAAAAGAAATAATTCCTGATAGATACGTTAAAATAAAATGAAATTGATTTTATAAAATTTACATATTTTGCCCGATTTCAGAGATGTAGATGTTACCCATATCCAGTTTGAGAAAATGACCACTCAGTATATCACCTGTACCTACGTAATATACGTGCAGCACCCTTGTAGTACGAAGCGAAGTAAAAATATCCTGTATTCGTGATATTTCTTCACATGGACATTAGCCAGTTCCCACGCGATTGCCCCCGGTCGTCGTTCTTCATCCTGGGGGCAGTTACAATTAACAGCATATATCGCATAAGGTACACACACATGCATACAAGTGTACACACGTAATATGCCCGCCGCGTACCCTTTTACGAAAAATATTTACTTTAATCATTTGTGTCAACAGCAGCAGAAGAAAAGCAAAATTGCAAAAATATTAATTAATTTTAATCAAAACCCTTTGGTCAAGTGGGCACGTGCTTATATGAGCACATGGAATATACAGGACGATCATAAATGTGGTACCAACAACCGCCCCATGCTTTATTTGTTGGTTATTTGTTTGCCAACGGTTGTCATGGTAATTACAATACGCCTACTAGTAGTTAAGATGTAAAAGTTATACTTTCGGTGATAATTCGCTCAATATACTTATAATTATAAGCCAAAAACCGTTTGGTTACCATATTTTCGTTAATAACTCAGTTGTTTTAACTTCTTACATTCTCTGAGACCTAGTTAAAAGTTAAAAATTAAAAAAATTGTTGAAGTAAAAATTGTCCCTTGAATCTAAAAATGAGAATAAAAGGGTTCGGTTTTTTATAAAAATATATAGGTCTCCTCCGAGAAAACCGAGAGAAATTCAAAATTGAAAAATCATCTTGTCGGATTAAATAGTTTATAAAATTATAAATAAAAAAGGGAGCACCATATTTCTGATCGTACGGTATATGCGAAAATATATCGAATCAAAGTCCATTTGCTTAAGGTGACGGCAACTTTGTGGAGCACTCAAAAAGTTTACTTGTACAATCGAACTCTTGATCAGTTGCAGCCAACAGCCATCAATATTTAATTGCAAACATTTAGGAGTAGCAATTTTTCCTTTGTTTCGTTTTGTGGTATATATTATTATTATTTTATTTTTTGATGCGGTTTGTTTCGTGCAAGTTTAGCGCTTAAGGCTAACGATTTGTTCTATATATTTTTAAGCTACGCATTGTTCTGACATCCAAAAAACAAGTGAGCTTTCAGAAAATGCGCAATATGTTTAAATTAATTTGTCCAAAACAAAGGAAAAGCGTCTTTTGATCTTCTTTGCTGTATAATTGAAGTTATTTTTTTTTGTGGAGGTGCACGTATAGTGAATGCTCCGTGATGGTTCCTTAAAGATAACTTAAATGTTAAAACATCCATTTTTAAATTGAAAAATGTTATGCAGGACAGAAAAGATATTAAATCATTCTAGATGATTTTGCTATTTTTCTTAATTTATTATATTTAATGATTAATTAAAGACATCTAATTCGCAAAAGCTGAAATATTCCGCATTCCTTCCGAATTCTGTTATGTTACCTTTAATTCATTACGATTTTCCACAACAGATGTCATTCCATGTCCTAGAAACTATGGGAATGGGTTTATTTATATAGCATATAGTGTAATATATATATGGTTTATATAGAGTACTAAATATAAATATAGAGTAATTTTATACTTTTGAAACGTTGTCATGTTTCTACAGAAATTGAAATATAAGTCTCGGATAACAATAATAATAATAATAAAACATAAGCCGTTTAAAATATCTGTTCAATGAAGTAACCCAAAATTTAATTTATTCTTTTGGAAAGTAGTCAATCTTAGTTCCCCCACTGATTCTACCAAGGGTGGTTACCCAAACGGATTTTCGTGCTATGATCAAAAAGGCACTGCCAAGTTACCTGAAAATTTTGCACGCAGTACTTATCCATACAACATATAAAATCAGTAAATTCAATTTTTCCTAGATTGTTGAAGATGATTAAAATTCAAGAATTAAACACTGAATATATATTCTTTTACATCATGGTCCAATAAATACATAAAATATATATCATTACATTTGTAAACACTTATCAGAGAATATCATTCTTTTTTTTCTGTAAATATAGTTAAGTCTATTAAACATTTGTAGATTTGATTCATGGGTATCACAGAAGAAGATAGGATACATGTATAATACTGCTTTTTTAAAACATAGCGTATCTAAATAAATGTAATATAAATATTTTGTTTCTCTATGATGGGACAATGAATCTCATATAACATTGATATGACATTTAGTTTTCTACGTCGGTCATAACATTGATGACACTTATGGATTGGGACCTCAAGTCGGTCAAGGAATATTAATTTGACCCTTCAGCTTGCGTATTCCGTTCGTTATCCTCATTCAATTGCAAAGAACCCAATTCGTGTGCTTCTTCAGCGGCGGTCGTCGGCAACGGTTGCTCTTCCGTTAATTGCTTCTTGAAAAGATCTCTAATTCTGAAATCGCTCCGCGGTCCGGCAATGGCAAAAAGTGCGCCCAAATGGAAAGTGGAGTATATCCAACTAACGCTCATAACGATCACCAAAAACTGTCCAATTTGTCGGTACGCCAATACTGCCGATGGTATCATGAAGGCTCCAGCAGCCCCTGTAGTGATAGCACTCATCGTGGCCGGTCCTAACATTCGGCAAAGGGCGCGCCTTACGGCATCCTCCCGTTCATCCTCTTCATTTTCTGCGCTAAATTTGTAGTTGACTGCGTAATGCAAACTGTAATCGACGGTCAATCCTATCGAGCTTGAAATAGCAATTGATTCTAATACGTTCAACTTCCAATCCATCAATACCAAAATTGATAAGGTGGTCATGATGCTGCAGCAAATGGTAAACACCGCGAATAGACTGGTTAAAATATTGAAAGTGGAGAAGAACAACACAAGCGCGGACAGAATCAATGATAGAGCCACCGATAATACTGTGCTGTATGGAAGCACCCGTTGCAGATCGTACAGGTCCAATTCACTGACGTACCAACCATTTTTCATTCCGGAAGGAGCCGACTCCATTTTCCTTGACATCCATGTATCGATTACCTCGACGAATTGATTTACGTACGAATAGGACATTGAAAATTCAAAGGTGCTTTCCACTTCTACGACTATTAGACGGAGTTGGGGTTCGTCAGTTTTCAGAAATTGGGGACCAGCAGCGTTAGGGACAAAAAAATGTGACGGTGTCTTATGCAGATCTTCCAGAGCGTCTCCGATGCATTCATCGAACACTTCCTTGGCGAAAGGAAATTTGGATACACTACAACAGGGAGTGCGATCTATACTTTCATCAATTGGGTCTAGACACGGCCTTTCCATCCATTCGACAAAAAGAGATAGAAAGCAATTGGTCGAAATTGGTGCGAACGTTCTTTGGTAAAAAGACTGCTTTTTCAAATCCTTGCAAAATTCTAAAAGCCATTGTTGAGATTCCGGTTCCGAAATTGAAAAGGACTCGTCGTATACTAATGTGCCTGAAGAAGTAGGTTCCAAAGCGTTGCCATTGTCGACAGGAAGTAAGCCCCACACAAATCTAACGGGCATTCGGGCGATCTTTCCGCCGTCCATCTGAAATTCCCAATGAATTTTACATTTCTCTTTTTTCTTTACTTTCAATTGTTACCTTTTCTGACTTGGAAAACCAAAATTTGTTCTTATAAACCAAACTATACATTTCGAATGGATGGCTTGAGGTGAACAATTGAAATTCATTGGAATCGGGTAAATTCAAGCGTGGATATATGAAGATAGCCAAAGAACCTAAAAGTGCCAGACCTGTCAGAGATACGAATAGAAGGGCCTTGTACTTGATTATAAAATCCAAGACAAATTTTTCTGGATCCTCCAATAGCTCCTTGAAGCATTCGCATGCTTCGCGAAATTTGGTCCAGTAACGTTTCAGAAGATCAAATTCATTGCCTTCGGTAAAGCAAACAATGAAGCGATTGGCGCAGACACACTGGAATATTGGATATTTTTCAAATAGGATGACTGAAGCCGGGAGCCAGGTGATCATCAGTAAGTAGTTAGTAATTACTGTTGTGCCAGCAAATATTCTATAACAAAATCGATCAATAGAAATTTTGAAATCTACGATGAAATGAGAGCACTTGTGAAAGGCAATAAAAGCATGTAATATTGACGGAACTTCAAAATCTTAAAAACTTACCCAAAGCATCTGAGGGCTGTAATGGAACTTAAATATGAAGAGAGGAATGCAACAGCTGTAGTGATGGAGGTAACAGACATTGAAATTAAAGCGTGCCGCATTGTTTGGGTCATAATTTGATTTATGGAATAAGGGTGGTCTTTCTTAACGAGGTGCCATAATTTGCAAAAAATGAATGCATCATCAGCGCCAATACCTACAAGATAAAGCGAAAATTCATATTTCCTCAAAATCAAACATCTAGAAAACATATTTCGTTGAATTTCTCTTAAAAATAACAACAACAAAAAAAAACAACTTACCAATAATTATAACTCCGGTGAGTAAGTTCATAAATGGGAAGAAACTCATGTTAAATACGTAGGTGTAGATGAAGAACGAAATGCTCAAAGCAAATACGATAGCACTTATAGACATTAAAGTAAGAAAATATGAACTCGTATAGATCCACATACAAATAACGATGAAGGAACCCCCAAAGACCATATACCAAATATCTTTCAGTAACATTTCGTCAAAAAGGGCCTGCTTTATGCCCAGTTCCATGGCAACCACAGAAATTCCGTTTTTTTTCAAATGCGATTCGTCCAAGGTTTTGTAGAAAGGAAGGGTTGCAATGCTACAAGCGATGGGCAAGACAATCATCGATTCTTCCAACTTTAAATGATTCGAATCCTGCTTAGAATTTTGGGAAATTAGCAACTTGGAATTTTCGCAGTCAAATTTAACTTACATTGAATGCTAAAAAAGAGCTGCTGGTAATGTAATTTAAAATATTGTAAACTGCGTTGTTCTTTTGACACTCAACGGGCACGTTGGCACATTCATTTTGATCGCAGTCATCACTCAGGGCCAAGTTGTAAAAGTAGGGCGAACATCTGATAAGTAAATTTTTGGTATCTTCTATATCTTTTTCCTTACAAAATGACGCTTTTAAAATTTTGACTCAAAGTTATTTAATTTTGGGACCGCATTAGTACTTACTTTAATATATAAGCAATTGGGTCGGTCATGAAGCATTGCTACGTAATTAGACAGAGACCATGGACCACAGCAACCGAATTTCCATCTAACGGTCTCAATGCACAAGTCGCGAAAACTATCCAATTGTGTCAATTCGCGTTCCATGCGACATAGGGTTTGCAAAGATTCCAAATTAAAAAGATCACCACCTGTGTCTGATTTCATTACGAACTGTACGTAATCTTCATCTGAAAGTATGCAAAATTTGGAGCGAACTTTTCTCTTTTATGAATTTGTAATTTTACTTGGGTTGCCACAAATGGACATAATACTCAGATCAGAGGTTGTAAACGGTGTCATATTTTTCGATACCCTTCTTAGAATTGCCCAACTTCTCTTCGTAATCTCATCGTGTTTCGGAACTTCTTTCATTCGAACTATCTAATGGTAAAAGACAATGTCATCCTTATGAGCATTTCAAAAAAATATTGAAATATGTTTTAAGTATAGGCAATGTTTGATTTTTGTATGCAAATGTAATAAAGTTTATTAATTACGAACTTACTCCGTGGTCATTGGTTTTCTCCTGCTCAAGATAATGATTATTATTAAGATTATGATCATTTTTCTTGTTCTTTTGTTTTTTCGGTTTGCTTTTTTTAGGCTTTTTCTCCGAATTGCGTCCGTTCGCGGTGCGATTCTTAATCATCAAATATTCGTTCGGATTCGAAGTCAACGTGCCAGACGGTTTCGTTGCTTCAATCAAATTTTTCCAAGCAATTATTCGGCTGGATAACTTGGTTCCACGAGTTTCAAAACCCTGGCGAACGAAAGTTGCGTAAATTATTTGTTTAAAATTTAAATTATACTTATAATGGAATTCTTATTCAGTTCCAATAAAAAACATTTGTTTGAAAAAAATAAAAATTAAACGTATTCCATAAATGTACTTTGGCTTATCAAGGATTTCTGCATTTAGAAAATTTAGTCAATTTCGATTTTTTTTATTACTTTTTACTTTACTTTGTGTCAGAGTACTGAAAGGGACTCACTTACCATTTGCGGATCTGCGAAGTTCGGAAATTCATTTCTATGGTATGGAACTAAGAAAGAAACAACTGAAAATATTGCAATGATGAACAAAATACGAAACGGCCTGCGAACGAATAGGTCGACGATCCAACGCAGTACCATTTCGGGCGCAACACAGCAATATAATTTCCCTTATTTCGGGCGCATTAGGACAGCAACAAGTGTCCGCGTTCAAACGCCGCTCGAACTGACTTTCAAAAGTTACGGTCCAACTCAAAACGGAACAGAACAAACGCGCGAATACAGAATCTGTGGAAAAATCGATGAAATTGAAAATTAATCCTGAAACCAATTAAAATTTAAAAAAAATGTAATTATATTTTCGGAAAAGAGGGATTAAATTACCGTTGAAACAAAATCAACAGACATAAAAGGGATTATCGTAAATATGCTGAAGTAAGCAGCTTTGCAAAACTAAACATTCGTTAAAAAACATAGTTAAAGTGTCAGAAATTTTTGCGCGATGCACTTTATGCAGCTCCTAATATCAACGGTCACACGTCGCTTGCAATTTCTTTTGTGCGAAACAATAATAAAATTGCAATTTGAATAAAAGCACGCACACTTCTAGCGCCGCTTGCCGCGACTTCTCCATCTCATTGTAAACAGCAACAAAAGTTTACCAAGAAATTATTACTTTAAACCATTTTGCTTTATGCTTTAATATGAGAAAACTCATTAACTAAAGTTTACGGTATTTAACATCGAATTAAAGCTTATTTACATACACTGCAGTGCTATGCCGATAAATATTTATACTACAAGTGTATGCATTTCTTGAGATCTCGCATTGAAGATAACAAAAATCTTTTTCGAAAAATAAAACAAACCGAAAAACAGAAATTAATTTACTTACCGGAGCGACTAAAATGAGAGAAATATCGAAGTCAAAACTCGAAAGAGTTCGCTGAATTAGGTACAATCAGGTAAACTGTGGAATTGGTCAACGGTCGGTCCGGACGGACTTCTTCAGGTACAATGAGCCGCGTGAACTGTTGCGGCTCTGCGGATGGAATGTCTTCGGTCGGTCGTCTGAGTCCGCACTGCCGAAGAGCACGGAGTACGAGGGAAGATGGACAGGTAGCAAGTTGCGGGCGGATTGCGTCTCTGCGTCTGGCCCACTCGGAGTCAGCAACAAGTCTGCAACGGGTAACTCTCGTCGACTCGCTATCACCAGTATGCATGTATATTGGCAATAGCAACCAACCCACGAGCAGAGCGTGCAAGAGAGCGAAAGCAGTTTCCAAATGCCGGAATGGAGCCCGTCCACCAAATTCAAAAGAGCTCCCGTGCGCGGACATGGCCGGGGCACAGATAGGAGCGGACCATTATGGACCGCGGCGACCGCGGGATTGTCGAAGGTCGCCGCTCATTAACAATCAGCTGGACGTCCGCATAAAACGTATGCGCTATGACCTGTCCGCTTATTGATGCCGAAGAGCAGCCAGCCGCGGAGGGAGCCGTTGTTATATTTTCCAACAGGACAGGACTCTTTGTACCCCTAATATCCTGCGTGCTTTTTGCGCTTTAGTACACTCCGGACTGGATGCTGCATTATCAGTGTCATTCAAACTCACCGTTTTGTCCGTAATATAACAAGCGCTCAAAATAATAGTAATAATAATAACGATGCTATTAAATTGTGTCTCTTTATGCGATGTACATGGATTTATAATGTGGTATATAATAGGCTGGATCGGGGGCAACAATGCAGAACAATCTGTTGAAAATTGCAACCTATATTAACTATTTCTCTGAAATTGTAAAATGTTTGCTAAATTGTTACAACCAAATTGTCAGTGTTACTAGTACAAACATTCGATTGACCTTTCCTTTCATCCGATGCGATTTTCTAATACAATAAAAGGTTTTTTTCAATTTTCAATGATTTTTCAATAATAATTGTAAAAAAGTTACTGTTTGTCTGTTGGTAGTCACTGGTGTAATGTTCGTATAGGCAGTTACAAACATTGATTCGAAACTCATAACATTCTATTAACAAACATGAAATAAATTATCGGCATATTTCCCAACATATTTGGAATGCAGAATGAAAAATACTAATCAATTTTTTTCATAAGACTCGAAAGCACTAAAAATATTTCATTTTGCACGAAACTCCTTTCTTGTAGTTTATTTTAAATGATTATTCCATAGAGATCCGTTGATTATATATATATATATATATATATATATATATATATATATTATTTCGAAATTCACTTAGGGGTTGACCACAAAAACAAAACGCACACAGGGCGTCTTCGGCGTCGCACAGAGCTGCGACGCAATACGCTCCATTGACGCAAAGCGTAATCAGACGCTTTATAATCCGCGCATTAGAATTTACCATTTACTCGTTTAGATACTTAAACAGATCGTTATTTTATAATAAAAATTGAAGATTTTTTTGTTCCAACAACTACTGCGTCGATCCGAAGGTTGGCAAATGTTGTTTTTACGTTGCGCCGCTTAAATGCTAAACCGTAGGTGCGAAGACTAAACTTCCGTTTCAAGGAGTTATCTTTGAATTTGATTATTGCGTGAAAGCCAGTCAAATAAACGGCTTTCTGAGCAACAATCAAAATAAAAATCAACTCATATTCCGCGGTGCAGTTGCAGTTTTCCTGCAAATAATGCCGTGATAGACAATGTTACGTGATAGGACAAAATTGGACGCTAATAGTAATAAAAGGTTGCAAACCATGCGGCATACTAACGAAAAAATTCAAAGGATATTTTTCGCGCTGGCCGTGTAATTTATGTTTTATTTTTCCGAAATTCGATCATCGGGTTTTTGCATTTGTATATGTTTCAATTGGCCGAACTAGTGAAACGATGCACAGGAGCAGGGAGCACGTAAATTTTCCGATGCGTCGCCTACGCATATAGCCCGAAAAAAATACCGACGCTTGATTAGCCGATCGCGATTGTTGACGCGAAAAGAATAGCGGAAAATATCGTCGAAGGTCAGGGCTACGTGACTTTTCCGTGTGCAGGAAAAATGCGACGCATATTTTTCCGTGGGACGAATGCTGATGCGTCGCTTGCCACCATGGAGGCACCCTTGCTTTCCGCGAACCGAATTCTTTATTTTCAATTATTCACCATTCGATGTGAACTTGACTAATTTTCTACGTGCACTTTGCCGGTAGTTCTATTAAAAGGATCCGTGTTACTAATATTCATCAAGTTTGGGCTTGAAAGTGAATACTGCAGGAATTTTGTTTGGACTAATTGGATGCTACCTATTCCAATGAGATCGCTACGTATTGCAAATAGTGCATTAATTTTAAGGTCGATTGAGTGCAAAATGTGTTCAAAATTTGTAAACTGGTAGATACCTTCTGGAAGACGCTTCCGTTTGCTGAAGTTTTGATTGGATGTGTCGAATGTCGTGTGTGGGATGTTCCGCGACTGTTGTTGTCGTAGTTGGAAGTAGTTAAAAGTTGTCGAAATATGCAGCCGGTGGCGGTGTATGTTGAAAGTTGTACGTGGGTAATTGGGTAATGGCTGTTGGGTCCATTGGCCACTTGGATTCGAACTCGCTCGAATCTGGATGGATAATGGTGATCTGGTGAGAGCAGCCCTTTAGATGTTAACTTCGTGCCCTTCGGTATGGTCCTACCCCTCGGATTTGGACCAATGCGGCTTCGCCTTTTAACACCTACACTGAAATGGAGAAACCTATTTAAATATTAATTAACAAATCAGTCCGTTGTCAAAACATTGCTGCACGGGTGACACTTCGGGTGTTGAGCGCGCGCGCTTGTCGACCGGCTTTGATATTTCTATTTGATTTTTACTTTTTCGAGATTTCACAACCTCACCCGAAAACGATAGGGTGAATTTTAAAGTGGGGGCAATCCTACCCCTGCAAGGATTAAAACCGGCATTCGCTCGCTCCATATAATAGTGGCTTTTTTTCGCTATTTCTATTGTGTCTTTCTTTTTATACGTGCACACTGCAATGCACGGTGTTCGCTTTTGGCCAACTTGCCCGTCTAGAGTAGGTCTGCAAAATGCCCCCGTCTGATACCGAAGAAGCCACTTTTATAAACTTTGCCCACCCTTACAGGATAACCGTCTTCGAACATACTTTCTAGTGCACTTTCTAAATGAACAACGAAAAAAAAAAAAATAACGACAAAAATACGTTCAACCGAAAATACTATTTTCATTTTTATAAATGCAATATCTGCAAGAAGTTATATTATATTTTCACTATTCCATTTGCACGTTTTGTATTTGTACACCTACGCTCAATACACATTGAAAATACTTTTAAAATCCCCAAGAAATTGTTGCGCAGTTAAACGCGGGCGAAATCTTCGTGAAACATGGGGTGGTAAACATAAGTAAAATTGCCGAAAGTGCCAAAATTTATTCGTCGCAGGAGCCGCACTTAGCATTTAATTCCTACGCAGTGTTTAAGCGGAGCCTAAAGTGGCCCGCTTAATGAGTCAATGAATCGGAAGAGCGGCAAGTCATACGCTTTATTTAATACTCGTAAGTCCGCCGGAAGCAGCTTCGCGCTCGAGACGCACCAAACTTCGCATTTATACAATTTACGCAATTTCACAAAATAACGATTAATGCCATCGAAAAGTGCACGATCATTGTCGGATAATCGATTTTCTTAATAAAATCTACCCACTGTCACATATTTTTACAACATACGGCCAATTGTGCACTTACCCCCTATTTCTTTTTTTTTTCTGTCCAAATGCGAAGCTCCTTATACATTGATCAGATCGATTCTAGAGATTTCACGCGTACCTCATACAATACCTGCTTGTGTAACGCTACACGACGGATGCGATGCGTTTGTGTGGCCGCCCAAACGAAATCAATGAAATTTTAAAACATTCTCTTTTCGATATTTGTCGCGATTAAATTTTCTAACTCTACGTGCTCCCCGCCGTCCGGCTCCTGCAATTTTTGATGAGATGCGCGCGTTATATGCAAAATGTACGGATGCATTATGCAAATATTTAAAATTTTTAACAAGCCATCAGTGAATAACTGACGTATCAGGCGGGTAAATTTTGCGGTTTTGACGCCCCCCCCCCATACAGGGAGTTAATTTTTTAAATATATATTTTCATTTTATCAAGTCATTAAAGTTTCATTTATTAAAGCATATTTTAATATGAATATTTAAATATCATTTTACTAGTTATTCACAAAACAACAAAATCGGTAATGAAAACCATATGTGTTACTAATATCGATTCCTGATTTATAAAAAAGGCATAATTTAACATTTGCAATCTTAACGTTGATATTTTAAATTTTTAACAATCAGTCCGGTAAAATGTTGAACTCTGCGTACAAATAAACGAAAGTGCCCTTTCGTAATGGGATAAAAGTGTGCGTGGAATCGTTGCATTGCGTACAGTGTACACCATAGACAACAACCGTTAGAGTAGGTCGGGTACCGATGCAGCATCATCGCGTATCAAAAGGGTGCGTTAGAGGGTAAAGCTCGTCTCAGATTCCATTATTCTACCCCATTCACAAAGCATCCCCAAATAAACCATTCGACCCGGTTTTTTTGAGCGCACATACACGTACAGACGTACGCGTACGCGTACGCGTCTCTATACGCACTTTCTAAAACAAGAATTGAGAATAGTGCCAGAGGGGTTAGGAACCCAGGTGCGTCCAGGTTCGCAGTGGCTGTGGCTGCTGCTGCATTTGCTGCTGCCGCCGTTGCTGGAAGAGTGCGAATGCGTGAATCCGTCGTTTCGCTTTCGGCGACCCATCGCATCGTCGTTCGGTTCGCAACAACTGCAGAATGCGAAAGCGCGAACAAAGATCGCAATCAACCACTCGCACCGAAAATGGGTTACGCACACACACGCGCATCGAATGCGTGCCTATTTTTACCGTTTTCGGGCAAAAAAATACACTGCGATTCGAAGGGGCCCAATTGCATCTGCAGACGCCGATCGCATTACGCTTCAATGCCGATCTTCGCGGTATTACGTAATGCCTGTGTAATACATGTTTATAAATTGGTTAATTATAAGCGAAGTCTACTATTTGGCAATTAAGACCGCTCAATTTGCGCGCGTAACAGCAAATACGCTATCAATTAATGCCAGTAATTGTAAATGTAAATATTCATGCATTACGGGTACTTACATACATAAAAAAACAAAATTAGCAATAATGTAATACGCGTAATTACTATACAGGATGTTTTTTTTTCTCTTATTATTTTTCCAGTTACTTGCGAGCGCTTTTTTCCTTCTTTTAATTTGCATATTTATTTATAGCTGAAAGTTTATTTTCGGAACAAAAAAGTCGAACACTGCTGGCGAGTCGTAGCGACTTGAGTCAACGGCAGACGGCCACGCAGCAGCGGCATCAAGAAGTGCCACAATCAGCGAATTGAATTTACGCCGACTCGCGACATTCAAACGCACACACAACACACAAACATGCACACGACACGCATACATGAATAAAGTATCGGCCCACATAGAAATCGCACAATGTCAACAATAAGTAAATTCGTGACTACGTAATATACATAGCGCTGATGGTGTAACATCATATCTGGCTCGGTTCGGTTGATAAAGAAAGCGGCGCATCTGCTTTTAGTGCTTCCATTAGTTGGTTGCTGGTTCCGCGTTGACGGAATCCGATGGTTTCTTGGGTTCCCGGAAATTTCGAATTTCGTTGCTTCGGAATCCGTTGGACTGCCATTCGCGAAGTTCGAGATCAATCTTGCCAGAGGTTCGCCGAGAGGTCGATCGGTTCGCGAACATCCACTATACGAATCCGTCAATGCAAATAATAATCGTCCTACCTACATGTTTCACGTGCTTCCTTATAACGATTGCCCGCTGCATTTTGATAAATGCCGATACGCCGTTCGAAAAAAAAACACAGATTGAAATAGAAGCGGCCCCGCTTAGCGTTTGCTGTGCGGCGTTGTGCGTGAATCACCTTGGACGCAACACTACCGCACCGCTATTGAATTCCCAATAATATTTTCGTACAGTGTGTATACAATGTTTCATGTACCTACTTACGAGCGGATCCCTAATTTCATTGTTCGCCGCCGCTCATTAACCGGTGGTCATTAGAGCTTGACGCTCCGCGACTCGCGGTCCGCTCTTCTTCGCAACACGTTTCTCGCGCGCTCCGAGCACCGAGTGCGGATTAAGACGCGCTGCTGATCGCGCCAGCCGGAAGTCCGAGGTGTCCGTTTCGAATAAAACAAAGGGGACCGGCACACGAGCAGCATCATCATCATGACGAATTACAACACGATGCAGACGAACCTAGGCAAGTGACTTTTTAATTCCCATTATTATCATTAGCGGTGACGTTTATGGAAAACGTATGCAAATGCTTAGTCTCTCTCTTGCTTTTCACGCGTGTGGTTGTGTGTGTGTGTGTGTGAATGAAAAATCACGCCTCTCTTTCCCGTAACATATACGAAATTTATGATTTCGTCCAAAGTGCAATAATATGCAACGAATTAGGGCCAGTTAAATTTAGACGCGATAAATATGCATGAGATAGAGTAAATAAATTATAAATGGATCCGCATCGGTTTAAAGGCAAAACGTGTAGTTGTCAAACATTCAAGTGACAGTTAATTGATCAAATAAAGGTAACCAATCGCGAATTCGATTCGGGTTCGAAGGGATGCATGTGCATCCCGACCTACATGCACCCACGTCGTCGGCGCATATTACCCATGCATAAGCAGTGTGGCAAATGGCAATTTTTTTTTGTTTCTCAAAATTTTCCAATTTCCATTCTTGTTTTCCATATCTACGCACAAATGAACCAATTCAAATCAAAATTTCAAGTTTTTAAATTTTGTTCTCACTTGTTGGAAAAAAACATTAAAATCTTATTTTTTCGTAACTATGTAATACTTTTCTCATTATTGTAGAAAATAAAAATATTTGTGATATTTTAAAATTCCAAGAAACCATAATACTATTTGCAAAATTTGCTAAAAAAAAAAACAATCAGTACAATATAATAAAATATTATTCATAAAATTAAATAAAAATGTTTTTCTGTTGTTGTTTTTTTTAATTAAATAATTTTTATTTAAATAGTTTAAAACTTCACCACACTATAATTGCACCACCGGACTATTTAATGTTTGTCCCGTTAGTATAAAAAAACGATTTTTTTCGTAACTATCTAACGCTTTTTTCATTATTGTGGAAAAGCAGAAAATGAATACATCGGTGATATTTTAAAATTCAAAAAACGAAAATACTATTTGCAAAATTTGCTAAAAAACAAATCAGTACAACATAGCAAAATGTTATTAAAAAAAATTGACTAAAAATGTTTTTCCGTTGCTTTTTTAAAATTAATTCACTTTTATTTAAATAATAAATAATTAGTTTAAAACGGCATCATACTATAAATGCACAACCGGATTATTTAATACTTATCTCATTATTATAAAAAAATAAGATTTGTAATAATATAACATCGGAAGAACACTGAAATTTTACTTACAAAATTTCCTAAAAAAGTATTTGGTATATTAGAAGCAAAAGTGTTGGATTCGATAAAATTACAAAAAATGGTTTTTCAGTTTTTACTTTATTATTACATTTTAAATAGTTAATTTTTGAAAATATTTTTTCAACGTTGAATCACATTGCAGATTAATCAATTAATCAATTTGTCTTTCATTATATAAAAAAATAATTTTTAGTATTTCTACCCCAAAATAACTATCATATTACTAATTAAAATTCTTAAAAAAATATTAATTTGCAAAATGAAAAACACAAATGTCTGATTCAATAAATTCGAATGAAAAAACTTTTCGGTGTTTCTTGAAAATTAAATTTCAAATAGATCTATTGTGTGGCAACACTACAGAGTGTGGACTATAAGTGTAGAATTTAGATGCACCCGGACCCCGGAGATGCATTTCGATAGAGCAATTTCTCCTGTCTCTTTGTGCTTACGCTTTTGCGTGTGCGTGTGCCGGTGCATGTTGCGTACTTCCGTCTACGCACCACCGGGAACGCACATTGGACTTTCACCATTGTCACATAACAGACAGCTTATTATGTCGAAACGACTGGGGGATGTTTCTGAATTAAACCTAGAATTATCGGGCGCACACATTGCGAAAGTGGATTTCGTACAAATATAGGTAATTAAAGGCGGCATTTCCGAAAAACCGGTAACCGGAGGAGCTTTTTGCGTCCGTGCCGTCGTCGTCGATCCGCGCGTCGAATTCGACGCGCGTCGGCCGAAAGCTTTCCGTCGGATTAACGGAAAATTTCGCCGGCGCTTTCGAAATTTTCCTCTACGCTCCACCCCAGACCAGACGACATTAGAAACAATTGCGTAACTTGAGATGTGCAATTTTTCATCTCGATAAAAATGTACCACGCAAATGTAACTGTGCGTGCCTCTTTCCATGTAATTGCTGTTTAATTTTAGATACTGTTTCATATACAGAGTCTATCGGTAGTATTTTCCTTTATATTTTATAGAATTTTTTAAAATATTTATTCAGTTTTGCAATATTGCAACTTGAAATGTTTCGCAATTTGAAAATTGTTTTTTTTTATTAAAAATTTATTTTTATTCGATATATTTTTAGATTTAATGAAGAATTAAATAAAAATAATAAAAATAGAATACTCTGTATATGCAAATCGGATGATTATTTATAAATTATAATATTTTCGTAAGGAACACAGCTCAGATATAGATAAGCGCAAGAACGTCACAAACGGTACACTGTATTCGTATTAATATCACAATTGCTTTTTGCATTTCGCCGGTTAATTAAACCTTTCCTTTGCACGTTTCAATAAATATTTCGCGAGCTATGCAAAAATTGAGCAAGCGACAATTAAAAGCGACTCGAAGTGGCAGTCGTAAATGAGCCATTTTCAAACAGTTCGGCGAAATTTCGATACTTTTGCATTTAGTTTACCCGCGCTCTAAGGAAATATTGAATTACCATAAACATCTATTGTCTCAATGGTGATGATTCGTTTGAAAAAACTGCTGTTTTACGATCTCGTTAATTTCTTCAATGCCAAAATTCGATGGGTTTTCTCGCAGCGTAGGTATTGCAAAATTTATTAGCTCAATGATTTTTTATTAGTTCCGCACAAGATTTTTGTTTCTATTAAAAAAAAATTAAATAAAACATTTAAATATTGACACAAGTTTTTTTTTTTTTTTTTGATGGAATAGAATAGAAAAGTAAGAAGAAGTGCGATGCTAATCGTAGGTGATAATAATTGAAAACAAAACGCAAATTGCACGCTTTTGAATGCCGAAACGTTACATCCGCACTAATGGCTTTTCCCTGTTGCCTTCTCGCGAAATTCGGAAAGCCGAATTAACAATTAACGGTGTATCAGTAGAAAGGCTAATTCTTCGCGTTGGGAATTAAAAAAAAAAAAGCGCGCGAAGAACTACCCAATTTGTTGTTTGTCGTTTTGTCGTACAATGACTGCAAGTCTGCAAGAAGAAGCGACTGTTTTCTATTTTCGAAAAAGGACGCGAAATTAAACAAAAAGTCATTTAGCGCGATATAGTTAAACGCACACAAACGCAGCGCACTCGCATATCGACCTTGATTGTCACATCTATGTGTGCTATATGTTCGTCCTTATCACCACAAGTGCATATTTCATCTACAACAAACTCTTTATTTGTAAATTAAGCGCTTCATATTCCTTAGGCTTACAATTTTGGTTCCTTTTTCAGCTTATATTTTAAAATTTATTGTATTACAACAGGATGTTTGGAATTTAAAAAGTTTCAAATAATTACGCAGAAATTTAAAAAAATAAATAGAAGAAAACATACCTTTTTTTTTTTGGAAAAATTTACATCAAATTTTACTATGTTAGCCGCTTGTTTATGTAGTGCACCAAATTTTGATTTTGTTGATTTTTAGCTGAATGTAGCTTGTAAGAGGTCAACGCAACTACTACACATCATTTTTTAATAATTTGTGATAAATTTACTCTGTTAACCTCTAATTATTCAGGCAGCAAGTAATGATACTTAAGTGCTTACGATTTAAGTAACTGCACTATAGATAGCGCTAATTATTGCCACTTGATCAATGTCTCAAAGTATTAAACTTTTCATTATTCGCTTAATTTTTTGCAGTTAAATATAATAATTTCAAATTTGTATTGTTATTATCGGTGTTAAGAACACAAAAAGTTCATTTAAAAAAATTAAAGATTCATTATCATTTATACATTTCACAATTAATTTAATTAATGCGTTGTACGAAATAAAAGACGCAAAATTATGGATAAATCTTAATTATCTTATCTTAATTATTGAGAGAGGTTAGGCGAGGTTAAATTAACTTATAAGAGCTTCAGGTATAATAAAACTCATATAAATTCAAGCAAAGCAACAGAAAAAATTCTAATTAAGATATAACGAGTAATAAAGTTCTGAGTTTCTATTTTCCTTTTATTTGTATAACATTTGTAAGCAAATTCCGAAGTTGGAGCTCCGGATTACGACTTACGCATAAAAATATTTCAGGAAATCGCCCGAGCGGTTGCTTCACTAAGTAGTTATTTAAAGATATCCTAAGTAGAAATTTCCACTGAATCTCGCGATGCAGTAAAACAGAAAAACTCAATGTATCCACCTAATGTCAATCATCTTATTGACCATTTTCCATGTACTTTCCAATCCCAAAGGTCCGAGGAACTCAAATATCCTGAAAAAAAGTACACATGAAAATTTTGCAAAAACTTTTCGCCAAACTTCCGCTGCCTCTTTGCTTTCCGAAATTTTCCTTTTCCCTCATACGTTTTGCCCATTGTGCGACCAATAAAATAAACTGACGCTATCGTTTTATTCACGGCTATCGACCGGCAGGCATTTAACGATCGCTCGGGTAAAAATAGTCTCGAGAATATTTAGAGCGAAATTGAAAGTCGCGTTCGCATCAATAGCGCGTTGGCATTCGCATCTCGACGGCGGATTTTGCGCGAATTGATTCGCAATAATTAACTGCGCTTCGATGCTCATTGCTGAAAGTTACTAAAAGCTACGTGTGAGCATTGTTAGTTTGTCAGTTTGTGCGTGTAGAGAAACAAAAAGTATTATTCGTTATGAAACTTTTCCGCAGCTAATCCACCCACATTCAGATAAGCCATTACTATCTCTTTTTTGCCGAGTGGATGCTTTGAAATGTATTAATATTAGCATACTATATGGTGAGGGTGTCATTAGATCAGAATATCACTACAGTTACCAGATGTGCGACGTTTATTCTTCCGGTGCAGAAACTGTGAAAAGACTTTAAAGTGGTTTTGAGCCGTTTGCAACGATGTTACAGTGAATTGCTTATTTAAATTACTTATTTAAAAGCAAAAATGCGACGAATGCGGTTATTTTAAGTTTACTTTAGTTGAAATATTAAATATTGAGAGCTAATTGCGGTGAAAATTTCGAAACCTATCGGCGATTGAATGTACAGAGTGCATAATTAACAGGTAATCTAACATTTGCATCATTATCTATACATAATTTTCTAGTTAAATTTTGTTTCGGCTTATTTAAAATTAAAAGTACTTTGGGACTTTGGGTTTTTGTTCAGCGTCCCTTCAAATTGTCGATTAAATAAACAGCGAATTTAATAAATCAGTTAATTTACGGTGCTGTATATAAATAAGTATCGTAGATTTGGCGATTGCATCGCTCGAAATTATCGATTGTTGTGAATGCCTCGCAATGCGCCTTTAAACAAAGTCCAATTTGTCGCTCAGTGTATAGCGTAGGTGACAAGTGATTTGGCACATGTTGTGATTTTATTGAAAGTTCACTTTGCAAAAACAACGTCCGTTTTTTGCATCAATGATTTATTATAATTTTAATTGTCGGTAACTGGTTTTAGACTACGTTATGGTTCCCACCGAGGACAAGGATACCAAAAAGGAGTCCGCCGGAAAGCAGGCTGATAGCGGCGGTTGCGACAACGAGAAGGTCGTTGATAAACGGCACCGTCGGAGGAATTTAATTGCTTTTTGGTTATTAGGTCTGTGCAATAATTACGGCTATGTTGTGATGCTAAGTGCCGCACACGACATCCTCAAGGAACAGGAAGGGAATTCAGTGAGTTTTACTTGTTTGATTTTGTTTTTCCCGTATTTGTTTTGAGGATATTGTTAGTAATTGTTACGCAGCAGCCAATCCAGGGATGAAAATCTGCTGCTCATCGCACAGTTGCGCTTCTTATATCCTTTACATCTATCACTTCCTGCTGCCTTAAAAATGTCTCCTAATTTGTTTTCGTTTTACTAGTTTCTTTTTTGTTTTGCTCATCAGGATCCGATTGAAACACTAATTTCGCACAATAATTACACCAGAACCCTTGATGCTGATACCAGAGATTGTAACACTCTGTCCACCGGAGCTATTTTGCTAGCCGACATTTTGCCGAGTCTGATTATCAAAATCATTGCTCCTTTTTTGCCTTTTTATGTACAGTAAGTTTTTTTTTTTTGTGTCTAAATTGTTTTTTTTGTGATTTTTCCATAAATTTAGTAATTATCATTATTTCTCAACAAATTTAATCAATTGTAATTGTTTTTGTTTTCCTAAATAATCACTTAAAAAATTGTAAACATTTTATAATTTTTTATGTAATTTCATGTGCTAAGATCGGTTTTACAACATCAGTTATGAATTTTTCTGGTGGTAAAGTGATAGTGATAAAGAAAAACTCATATCAGATTTGGCTTTTCCGTACAAAATTAAAAAAAAAATATAGATATATAAATGAATGTTTAAAGTTTTTAAAAATGTTTTTTGCGTTATCATTAGTTTTTTTTAATATTCTCACTATTCGCAACTAGAGATTTTAAATAATTCTACAAAATTATTTAGTGAAAAATTTACACCGAATGTTTAGAATTTAAAAATTCTCCACGTACTAATAGTTTAAGGTCGTTTATTATGCGGGCCATGAAAAATGTAGAAAATACATGTTAAATTAATTATCAGTAGGAGATAATTGAGATAATATTCCTTCATGGTGCTGGGCACGTAATAAAGTGGTGCAAAATTTTAGTATTCGCATAGCAATATGTATTCTGTTATCGACTGGAGGATTCCTGACGGTGGCGTTCAGCGTGGGACAATGGATGTCCATTTTAGGAGTGGTCCTGACATCCTTTAGCTCCGGCTTAGGAGAAGTCACCCTTCTACAGTACTCATCATTCTATGACAGGTAATGCAATCACATTCTTCCGCAGCCGTCGCGATTAAATAATAAATTCGATTTCTTCGTTCACGGCAGGAACGTGGTATCGACTTGGTCTTCGGGCACCGGAGGGGCCGGAGTGTTCGGCTCGGCATCGTACGTCGGCCTGAATAAGTTAGGCTTCCGAAACGCTCTCCTGATCATGCTAATTGTTCCGGGAACGATGGCCGTATCGTAAGTCATTAAATTTTAATCGCGTCACGCTGACACCTACCAGTCCCACTCACTTAGGGCAAGCCCACTGACGCTGCCATGTGCATCTTTAAATAATCACAACATTTGAACCCGCCCGCCACCCCCTCAAATGCAATCCCGCCCTCCTCCTCACCGAATCACCGATGAACACCGCGCGCCCTCCGCATGTAAACGAGTTCTGCCGTTCCGCAGCTTCTGGTTCCTGTTGACGGCGCCGGCCACGACGGACCTGTCCATCCAGACGCAGCGCGAGATCGAAATGGAGGAGAAGAAACACCCGGGGGCGGCTTTCGTGAAGAAGCTCAAGAAGTTGTCCGGACTGGCCAAATACATGATTCCGCTGGGACTCGTTTATCTGTTCGAGTATTTCATCAATCAGGGAATGGTGAGGAGCAAATCCGGCAACTAATTCCCTCTTTATTCGTCTAACTTGTGTTTCGCCTGTAATTTTCGGTTCTGCGTGTCAATTACGAATAGTTTGAGCTCATCCAGTACGACGATTTCTTCCTCTCACATTCCGATCAGTACTCCTGGCTGCAAGTGGACTATCAAATCGGCGTCTTTCTGTCCCGTTCGTCTGTCAATTTGATCCACATCAAACACATTTGGCTGATGTCCGTTTTGCAACTGATCAACGTCTTCATCTTCACGTCCGAAGCGATTTTCTACATGTTCCCCAGCTACTACATCATCTTGGCGCTCACTTTATGGGAAGGTCTTCTTGGGGGTGCAGCATACGTCAACACATTTTTCAAAATCAGTTCGGAAGTGAGACAATTAAAAATTGAATTCTCTATTTTTTTCCCAGATTTTTTTTGAGTTACAAAATTACTGATAAATTTCTTTAATTGATTTATCTATTTTTTTCCCAGATTTTTTTTTTGAGTTACAAAATTACTGATAAATTTCTTTCTATCAGGTGCCCGAAGAGGAAAAACAGTTCGCAATGGGCATCACGAGTTTTTCCGACTCCATCGGCATCGCCTTCGCCGGGGTTTTCTCCATGTACGCCCACAATGCAATTTGCGAACTTCCGAAACCCGAAAGGTTGTTGTAACTTTGTATTATGAAATAATACGTTTAATTAACTTAATGGTAATTTATGTGTTTTTTAAGTTTTTAGTATTCATTAATAAATTCGACGCTTATTTTAGCATTTGTTTACAATCGCTAAATATATTTCCTCGTTTCGTTAAAAAATCTTAATGAAAATTATTCTTGAACAGATGAATAAGAAATGAAATCACATTATCGCAAAAGATGCACTTGCAAGATGCTGTATTACGTCAGTGGTCAGTGATGCTCGCGCTTTCGTTAGTTACGCACGCTTTTTCTACAAAAGGAATCCGTGATTTGATTAATTATTCAACTAATTATTGACTTCATTAATTGTTTCACATACTTAGGTTCCTTTTTGCGGAAAAAAGCAACAATACTTATTTTTTGTGCATTTGTGTGTATTGTTGTTTAATGATTCTGCTGATAAAAAAAAACGGAAATATTTTAAAATATATTCGTAATTTCATCTTCTTTTCGTCAAGGGTTTTCCTTTATTGTTCGGCATGTGCTGCCACCGCTGTGCAACGATCGAACTGCAATTTGTAAATACGTTACGAACGCGTGTGTTGGTGTTTGTGTTTTAATTAAGTGCCAATAAATGGATTAATTAAACGATGAAGTATATTCTGAGGATATTATGATCGAAGGTGAGTGATTTATGTCTATGTTTAGTATTGCGAGAGCATGTTTTTTTTTTCTTCTTGCTTTTGCTGTTTTTAAGCAGCAGGCAACAGAAAAACGTTATTCGATATAAATGTTTTTACTTTTAACAATTTTACAATGGGCGTTAACTAAAAACATAGAAAATTAATGAAAGATTTTTTGTCAGAGACCATTTTGTGTATTTTGAAAACTGAAAATGTACAGTCTATAGGTTAGAGAGCGTTGGAGAGTCTATATAATTAAAACTTCTGCAATTAATTGCGAAAAAGAATAGCATACAACATTCCGAATAAAAGCCGGACTGCGCTGTCTTTTAATTAAATTGATATTTGCTGCAGCATAGAATTAAGCAATATTCAATTTCTATTTAAAAATTTGCTGTATAAACGTCTTTAATATATATATATAATGTACTTTTTCTGTGCTTTGAGCACAGGGAGGCTATCGACCCGAAGGTCCTTCGGCCATGGTGATGGGGATGCCTACCCAAACACCACTACCCATATCTTGC
>JASKGO010006951.1:0-27570 GCA_030556065.1 Holobus sp. GC000080 | reverse complement strand
ACATTTCTTTTATTTCATATTTTTGCATGTACGTTATTTGTAAGCAAGCGTACGTTATTCACAATGCGTTCTCGGAATGTTGGAAAGATTTTCGTGTACGAAATCGCATATATGATTCGCGTACACGCTTGCGTGAATGTGAAATCGGAAGAAACATATGTGGCGCAATAAATTATTTACTCAAAAATGTAAATAATAATATAATGCTGTTTACCCTCATTTCGCATCCCAACGAATCGATTGCGCGTGATTATACACTGTAATCCGCTGTTGCTGATGATGGGCGATTAATTAATAGGGACAATTGTTAATTCGGAGCGCGCGCGGTCATCATCGTAAATTTCGCCCGTTCGTTCGCCCGCCGCCTTTGCACCAGCTACTACAGCACGACGTATAATAATATAAATCCGCTGGCGGCGCAGCTATGGGCGCTTAGGAGGCCGTCGTCGTCGTCAGGGTGGCAGAGAGAAAAAAAGTGCGGCGGACTGTATAGGGGGGACGCGCTCTCACGGACTGCGGCGGTTATTTCCCTTCTTTCATCCATCCGTATCCTTATCCAACTTGTAGCTTTTTATATTGCCTAAATGAAGGAATAAAGATTAAGCGGACAAATTGGCAAAGTTTCACTCGCTCGGTCTTAGTGGCAAATTATTATCATGGCACTTAATTAATGACCCTTCTGGCTCTTGAGTGACGTTCAGCTTTAGAAAAATTGATCGGATTAACTTTTCCCGGAGGCGCTCCCCGCTGATGAAATTAACCGCGCGCCCATTGTTGATGATGGAAATATAAACGACTTGCGCTATATTTTCAAGAAAAAAATAATAAAAAATTAAATTCAGAATTTATTTGCAGTATTATAAGTTGAAGGAATGTCATAATTGTTTGGGTTTAGTCATATACGAGTATTTGCATTGGCATAGTGGTGCACACTAATAGATCGAATGCGCAATGCTCGGATGTTATAAATATTTCGCGAAAAGTGACTCGATGTTTATGTTTTAGCGCTGGAACGTTCGCGTATACGGTTTTTTATTGCTCTCCCCCGAATTCGCTGTGCATTTTTTATGCTTGCGCCACACATACGGAGCGTACTACAGAGTATAGGTACAGATATAGACACGTCGATCAATTCTGGTATATATCGGTAATGTTGCCGCCACCGCCGTTAGTGTTGCAGATGTAATGGCATTGTGGGTCCGCACTGCAATTCTCTCCGTGTACTCCTCTGGGACCTTCTGGTTCGGTCGATGCAATTAGGAGCGCCAGAATGCGTCTGAATTTGTGTTTGGCCATTGTTCCGCCACCAGCCGTCAGATAAACAATGTATATGTGGTGGTAACACACAAATGTTCGTTCTAACAATCAAAAAAAAAAGGAAAAAGAATAAAAATTAAAAAAAAAAAATGTTTATCAGAAGCAAAAACTTTACAATTTCAAAAGTATTTTTCCCTTCTTTATCGGCTTTTCTAAAATGGGGTTAGAGCGGAGTATTTCGCATCAAACGAGGCCATTAGAGCAAAAAGGGCACGGGGCGCGCGGGCGCTGCCGGGACATTAGCATTACCCAAATTCGTTTAAAGTGACTGGCTTGCCGCTGCACGCTCATCAAAGGGCTTTCTTGCGTGTTGCGCGCCGCCGCCCCCGGAAACGACCGCCGGCACTGGTTTTATTCGGTCTTTGCTGCTTACTGATGGCTGATTGCTAGTTGCTGCGACTTGTGTCTCTTCACTATATTTGTTTTTGTAACTATGTGTGTGTGTGTGTGTGTGTGTGTCTATGTGTTATATGTTAAATTCACAGTGAACGTGATCCCCGGCCAGCACTGGTATTAATAGCAGAAAGCTCTCTCTTGCGTTTTACGAGGCGAGCGTCCGTATGGCGTGTAACTATACTACATACAGTAGGAATATGTTTGATGTTTGTTGGGGAATACTGATAATGTACTTCGTCTCTTTACCGCGTATATTTTGCTGACACTATCAATGTATCTCTGTGTGTGCGTCGTAAACGGGACATCGATCTCTGTTTATAGGTAACTAACTATTCGCTCAGCGGTCTTGGCCAACTTTATGTGGGGCTCTTCCACTTACTTATTGCCGGGTTTTAATTTAATAATGCTGTTTTGTTTCGCGGAAAGTTATCTTTGAACGTTCGAAATTGAAAATTTATTTTTTATTTCCGGTTTAAAAGTGCGCGCATTTTCGCTTATATAGATATATGATTTATCTAGCTTCTGGATCTATCGGTACGTGCCGGAATGTTCCCTTTTGAAACATTCGAGTGGTGGTCGACGACGTAAAAATTAAAAAAAAAAAAAACGCAGAGGAAATAAAAGCGAGCCAAAGAGGAGGAAATTGCAAGCGTCCTTCACTTTCGGAGCGGCATTCACACTCGACAGGATTTTCGCACTTGCCGCTGCAATAAAGCGGACAGAGAGCTTAATTTAAACAATGTAACGATTACGTCACCGCTTATGTTGTGTGTGTGTGTATCCCGAGGCTGAAATTTGCATTGGCTTGCATCATCGGGGTCCCCAATAACAATGAAGCGAACGATCGCGCCGAACAAAAGAAACGGAAAGGCAACACAACAAACATTACGTGAATCCTTGGCCATCAAAAGTTATCTTATTTTGTTCGGTATGGTGTCGTTCCAGTTAAGGTAACGATGTAGCCCATACATGTTACCCACCCGTACTAGTAGTATACCGTATATCGTGTTCATGTGTGTGTGTGTGTGTGTGTGTGTCGGTATTCGCTTGTTTTGCACTGCAACGTAGGCTGCTTTTTTGGCAGTATAATGCAAAGGCAAGCAGCGGCGGCGGCAGCAGATCCTCCTGGGAAATTCGTGGCCGCTCCAAGGAAGAGAAAAGATGCGCATATAGGCAACAACGAGCAGGCAGCAGCAACAAAAAAAAAAAAGGAAAACAGAGGAAAAAAAAAGGAGAAAAATCGAATTAAAACGTTCCTTCCCTATGTGTAGCACGCTGCCGCTTTATTCGTCCTGCCTGCTCCTTCTTCGTTCTTCTTTCCGCATATCGTAGTCCGACCGGTATTTCTCGGCTCGCTGTGTATAGGCGACGGCGTATATAGTGTCAGAATTACCACCCCGAAACGGAAATTCTCCTTTTATTCGTGGCCCCGTAATGTTTCTGTCCCATGAAATTGCATTAAATAAAATGCGTCGCATCCGCATTTTAAATGCTGAGGCATCGAGCCACTGCTGCTTCGAGCGCCCAACCGAAATTTACAACAATGACGAGCAGCAGCAGTACGCGAACAAAACAGCTAGAGGAAAAAGCAAAAGCAAAAGCAAAAGCAAAAAAAAAACAAATGAAGGGAAAAACGGAAAAAAGCGAAAAATAAAATTGTATAAATTTGCTCGGCGTTTTGCGTCTGCCATTGTTTTATTTATACGCCTTTTTCTGCCGCTGTGCGAATTCCGTCACGGTATCACGCGAATAATATTGCAATGGCGCGCGCTTTAATTTCGGAATAATTTTGCAAGTGGATTTCATTTTCCGATTCATTGATTGGATGGATAGATATTTACACAGAATTGTGCACATTCATATATTGACAAACATTATATTAGATATTGTAGTATATAGGTGGGTGGTGGTATGGGCATGTTGGATTCGTGAAAAGAGAGTTTGTGACTATACTGTGTGCCTGGCTACTACTATTGCCGCAGTTATGCTGCTGGCTGCGCTATTGAAAATGCATAATTTTGCCATAAATTTTATGTGCGGCTCTGCCGCCGCCGCCACCAGTATACGTCTGTCCGGGCGCATAAAGCGGTCAACAAATTTTCCTATATCCATTTTCATTAGCGACCAATTAGCCGCTAATTAAATGCCTGTAAATATAGTTGGGGCCATTAATGAAAATGCATATTCGCATTTCGCGGCGCTTTTAAGCGATATGCCAACGATGCGCGGGTTTAAATGTTCGACCCGTCCGGTGTCACATGCGAGTTGCGAATCTACTGCCGCATCTGAATTTACATTTAGTGTTTTAAAATGCGCCCAACTGACTTATTACGAGTACATAGAAATTTAAATTTCCTTTGACTGGCATGCATGCGAATGGATGAGTGGATTCGCGCAAAGATATTGAGCCTTAGATGAATTTAATATCATCGCGTAATATGTTTAAATGTGCGCGTTTTCTGTCATCCTAAGTACATCATTACTTCGCATATGTGATGTATGTGTGTGTAATGCGGGGAGCAATGATGTTTGCTTCGGCTGCTGCTACAAAAGTAAGATGCGGCAATTCGGTCGCTATTACAGCACATAACTTCAAATTTAGCTTCCGGTTATTTGCATATCTATACTACAGGGTTCTTGTTTCGTGTAGCGAAATAACTTGAATTTTAACAGTATAGGTACTAAGCAACGAATCAAAAAAAAAAATATTAAAAAAAAACTGGCAATGAAAATTATATTTTCTTCTTTTTTTTGGTTCGTACTCATATAATACTAGTTCGTGCAAAAAATATGAGTTCGTGCTACATATAACACGCGCGAAGTGTTCGACAGTGATGGAAAAATTAGTTTCGCCGAAATTAATAAGCTGTTTGCCTGACCGCGGCAGCGAGTTGTTTGAATTGGCGGGACAGCGGCGGCAGCAGCAATAGCAGCAGTAGCAGCAGCGACAGCGGAAAATGAACGCGTAGTGCACACGGTTTGGCACGTGGAAATGCGGAAATTTCGTGCGGCATGTGGGATTCGCTGCTACCGGAATTAAATACAAATAAGTGAATATGTACAATACGTGCACCGATATGATGGATTTCGAGCGCGTGCGTTTCGATTTGATTTATTTCTGTTGAATTGCTGCTGCTGCTGCTGCTGCTGGATGGCCGTCTCTGTCTCTTTCTGCACAGAGGCAATGCGATGTGTGCTCGGCATACGAATGAATGCATACAACTGCAACGGTTCTTCTCGTTTCTTTTGCCGCAGCACATAGCACTCACTTGACAGTGCATCAGTTCGATGCTTCCAGCGACGCAAAACACCGGGATTCAATTCCGCAGTTACAAATGAATGGCGACGTGTCGTGTCGAATTAAAAAACGGATTCGCCGGTGGCGAATTTTGCGCAAAGCACAAAATGAACACTTTTTTGTTTGGTTGATTTTTACCTTCTTTTTTTTGTATAAGGTTTTTCTATTTTGTTTAGTCAAAAAATATTTGATTTAATTAATTCACTAAATGATTTTCACACTAATTGTAAATAGAATTTTTAAAACAATTTTTTGACAAAAAAAAAATAATTAAAAAATGGAAAAAGTAGAGTAATTGTTCTTGTGAGGACACTGGTAAATTGGATTTGCAATTGGAAAAAATTATACAGGTTTTTCGATGCTGTACGATCATCGAGAGCACCTTTATTGCCGTCAACGTTGCAGCGACGACAATATCAATTCAATTTCCCGTTGTGTCCGTCCGCCTGCTGCCGTCCGGATGTTTCTCGTCGTTCGCGCGTTCTGCTAATCAATACTGTTGGCGTGACAATATAGAGAAATCGCTGGTGATTAGGTTTCGTGTTGGTGCGGAGGAGCTATACCTAGCTGCCGCCCCCTCAAAAGCTCTTCGTTTCTTCTTATAGGCTTTGCCTTTATTTCGTTCATATAATAAATTTAACTTATATCTTTAAACTTTTTTCTCTCTGCACAAAAAAAAAATCAACTGAAATTATTCTCGGAGGCGATTTTGTGGCAGTGTTGGCTGGCGTTTGCCATTCTGCACCAGAACGAGATAAGTTGAAGAATAAGAAAGTAAGAAAGAAAAGCCGCGAGTAGTGCGCTTGTGCTCGTGCTATACTAGCTTTTCAATTTTCCGGTAATGTCAAAACTCTTGAAAACTCGACGTAAGTTTAATTAAAAGCGGTGGCAGTGCGAGAGTTAAAGAGCGCGCCTCTTCTTACGACTCAGCCTCAACGTCTTGCAGAACTAAACGTCGGTGGGCGGACACACAGATAGTGCTGCATGTTTCACCAATTTTCCGCAACAACACTGAGCAAAAAAAGTTGTTTTTTTTTTAATTAAGCAGCACTAATTTTTTTTTTTTTTGCAGTTTCTTATATGTTTTGTAATTAGTAAAAGATACAAATTACATTTACGGTGTAATCGTGACGCACGATACAAGATTCGTGTAAACAGTTTTGATTGCTGATGGTTTTGATTTTTCGCCCTGCTGGGATTAAGATCTGTTCCTTTGCTCTCATCTATTTTGTGCTATATCGAAGGTTTCGCGCTCATCGTGCTGCGGTTTTTGTTGTTTTTTCTTCTTTTTTTTTTCTGCTGCTGCTGCTGCTGTTGCTGCTATGGTTCCTTTCCTTGATATAAAAGCATAAAAGCCGGTTGGTTTTATTGGGCGCGTCGAACTTTTTCTCCTTTCTTTTATTTGTTTACCGTGAGCTTCTTCATTTGATGGCTGTTTAAACGATCGTGATTAAACCCGACATAGTCTTCTTGAATCCGAAGCGTTGCCTCGAGCCCCCGAGGCCGGCGCACGTAGATCAGGTGAGTGAGGATGCTACTGCTTCTCTCGTCTCGCTCCCCAAGGAATCGGGAGCAGGCTACGGCCGGGTGATTCCGAGCGAGTCTGGCGCAAGATATACGGTTATTGCAATTGCAAATATATATAGCCTTTATATGTAAGTTTATATATAGGAATATAGATATATAAGCGCCGCTTCGGTCCCACCTATAATTCGCGTCCGCCGCTTTCTTTTTCTCTCGCTCTCTTTCGGCGTGTGTGTGTGTGTGTGTCTCTCGCATCAGCCATTCCTTCCTCTTATATTTTTTTGGCGCGCCCCGACGCGCGTATATTTTATTTTTGAGTCAAAACGAGTTTTGAATAAATTGACATCGCGATGAATGCTTTTACCACTCATATTTATCGCGTCTGACATAAAAAGCGAGCGTTTGGCGGTTATTACATTTAGTATGTTTAAAGGCAAACTTTTTTTCCTCTCTCTGTGCACTGCAGTACCTGTAGGTGTGCATGTGGGTGTGGAAAAGTTACCTGTGCATATGCTTACGGTATTCGTCGGTACAATTTAAAGCGGATTTTCCAACTTGTTTGAAGCGAGCAGCTCTAAAAATCTTTTTTGCCGGAAACAAACAAAGAGCATATACTCTCGCACAATTACCGAGGTACATGCTACAACTATAACTAGCGAGGGGAGGGTGGCGGCGTGCAAAATAAAGTTGGCAGCTTTAGCGAAGTTATAGTCGTGCGCTTTGGGGTTATAAGTTTATGCGTGTACATAATTTTAACACCTTTAGTCCCGGCGCCTTCACCGCCGTCGCTGTGTACAGATAGTTTGCCAACCGTTATTTAGTGGCTGCCCGATTAATTCTCGTAATTGAATAATTGAATATTTGTGAAGACGTTTATCAGTTAGTTTCCACTTTGCACCACTTATTTATATATATATGTATTATATTGGCCAGCTATACTTTTCGAGTGCTCTTAACGGATTTACTGTATGTATGTGTATACTTTTAAAAGCATCAGCAGTCTCTAATTTCTTATTCTTCTTGGTCTTTTTCTTCTTCTTTCTTCTCTTCTGTTCCTCTTCTCTAACGAACAAAGGGAAGAAGTTATTTGCGACGAATAAGTCGGAGATCCGCAGCAGTCACCGTGCCTTTGTGCAGTTTTATAATATTATATATTTTAATTCCGTTCGTTCGCAAGCCGCTTATCGTTCTTCTGCAATCTCGCTCGCTCATTCGCGTATAAGAAGTGTATGAACACAGGGTGGATGGAGCAGCAGCGGGTATCGTGGCGCGGCCGTAACGTTAAAGCGATTTCGCAAGAAGCTAAACAGGAATTCTAGGAAAATTTCGTTCGCCTTAGAAATATATCGTAATAACTTACATTGCGAAGTGAATGCACTTGTCATTTATGCGGTATTAACGTTTCGCTGATTGCATAGTTGTTATTTTTACTTGCTCTTTCTTCTTCTTTTTGCAATTCGTCTCGTTTAGTTTCGTTTCTTTTCAAAGTTCTTTTGCAGCCTCGTTATTCCGTCCAACGTATACGTCGTCTCTATAATCGCGAAAACTAACAGATGAGTCAACCGTCTTATGCCGACGTATGGACGATGTATGCGTATTTGCTCGACATGTCTTTTTGCTTTTTCGCTCTTTCTCTTTGCCTCGACTTGTCCGTGCCTGCACTGGCAAGAGCGTACCGTCCCCATATAAAGAGCCGAGTTTGTCTCGAGGCTTTTGTGTGGAACCAAAAGCCTTCGTACAAATATTTGAGAGATCGCAGAGAGAAATGCATATTTACAGGCGTCTAGATGTTTGTATGTGTTCTTTATCTATATGTATTTATGTGTGTGTGTGTGTGTGTGTGTGTGTGTGTGTATGGAAGAAGTTGGCGTTGGTACGCGCGTCGACTAAACTTGTCGCTCGGGGGTTTAATATTTAAACTCTGATTGGGCGGGACAAGAAAACGCAGTCTTCTGCGTCAAGTTAAATCGTTTTTATGACAACATGGGTTTAGGGTAGACATCAATCAGGAGGATAAAATCGTTGTAAAATGAATGCGAAATCTGCCCTTCGAATTTAATTTCGTTTGATTTTTACGAACAAAAGTATATTGGTCTGATGTGCCGCCCCCGCACTACTACATATATTCTTAATCTTCTTTCTGTGATCGCGATTTAGTTAGGACTACCATCAGTGTTATAGTTGCTCGAGTGGCTGAAAAAGCGAGACGCGTATTCAAGCCAAGTCCTCCCGTCTGTCACCGGAAAGGACAAAAACTACCCCTTTATAGTCTCTCCGCGAACCGGGCACTTCATTATACAATTATGATCTTTTTTTTTTTTTACACTTTTTTGCATGTTACATTTATCACTTTGTTACTTTAAAATACGAGCATATAAATAGTAATGGATTTGATTAAAGAAGTGTTAATTATCGCAAAACAAAACGCGCTAATTGGTAATTTGGAGCGAACGAAGGGGAAGCGGGCAACAGGGAAGAAGGAGGTTTCGGTGAGTGTGCTGCGGCAATAAAGATTTGATGACCTACTGGCATACTAGTGTAATGGCAAGAGATCGAGCGTCGTGACGCTCCGCCCTGGCGTCCACCGGTCTAGACGCCTGTCGCCTTCGACCCCATATACCGTATAACACAACTATAGCCCCCGGACATGCTAACTTATCGATCGCCACTTATTGCAGTGGGTGCTCCATTGTTTCGCTTTCATGACTCCATTGTTGGACGGCGAATTTCCTCTATGTGTGCTGTGCCTGCCACTTTCACAGGTCCCTTTTCGCACCTTATCTTACACATTTTACCGAAGCATGGAGTGTGCTTCTAATAATGACAACAATAATGACAATAATAATAATAATACTTTATAATGGGAAGCGTGTGAATTGTGAAAAAGCCGTTTGAATGGCGCACAACGTGCGAAAAAGCTCGGCACTTGATGTATGTACGTTGTTAGTATTCGGTTTCGAGAGATAACAAACACTTAGCACTCGCGCACCGACGACGATAATACATGTAAGCTGTCTCGTTTTCGCTTAACCGCCCCCCGATTTATGTCTGCTGCTGATGCTGCGTAGGTATTACACACGCTCTTTGCAAATGCATACATACCGTTTGTGAAGCAGAGGAGAGAGCAGCCGATAATCGCTAATGTAATGTGTGGATGCGTTACATAGTGAAAGTAAAACCCACTTAAATCAGCCAGCCAGCAAGCAAGCAAGCAAGCAAGCGATGGCTGGAAGCAAACGGAACATCTTCGATTGTGGGTGGATGTGGATGTAAGTGTGCGTACCATGTTTGCGTGCGAACTTAGCCCCGTATTCATTCACTTTAGCGAAAACCCTCTCTTCTCATCCTCATCTCTTCGCCAGCCGCCTCGTTTTCTATCGTTTGTCTATAAGCCCTGTCTTCTATACCGCACGGCGTACGCAGTGCGAAGTGAGAAGAAGGTACTTTGTTGCAAGCGAATCGGAACATATGTTGTCGTGTAAGGGTGCCCTACGTGTGCCTTGTTCGCCCTCTCTAAACCACCCGGGCCTTCTTCCTTTGGAGAAAACGTGAATAGTATCTTTGTGTGTATGTGTTTGTGTGAGTAATTGTGTGTCTGGTGTGTATGTGTAGCTTGAGGAATCAAATTGCATTATCCTTACGCATCGAGAGCTAAGAGGATGTGCTACCATCGCTTTTAGTGCCTTCTCCTCTCATTTTTCCTCGCACAGTTCTCTCCGCATTCTTTTTTTTTTTCCCATATACTATACATGTCGGGGCTTCTCCGGCATTTCTTGGTGTCTTCCTTTTAAAATTGCCTTATCTCCATCGATAGCGCCCAACCGTGTATAACATATACAATTCACCTGAACTATATATTTTTCGCATCTCGCCAGGCGAAAATCCGAAAAATGTTGCTGCAATGGGCGCCCGGCCATTGCCATTGCCATCGGCAGGAAGGGTGAACAAAATGAAATAGCAAGAACGGCTTATAAACATTGTGTGTGCCATTGTGCAGTGTGTAGTGGCTTTAAAAGAGCGGCCAAAACTTATCGCACGCCTATACACTATTCGCCTATGCCCCATACTATACTCGTATATGGAGTATATGGAGAGAAGTATTGCACTCGTACACATGATGCGGAGAGAGCGCGTTATCGGCAGATATTTTGGCGAAAGCAATTTCATTTCATAGCTCTCGGGGTAGGTTCACCCGTAAAGGGGCTGACGTTCGTTCGGTTCGTTCGGCGGGGCCCGCTCCTTCAGTACATACATACATGTACAACGTACGCGCTTTGAATTCTTATCACGATATGAAATAAGTGAACTTTTAGAATAGTTCAGCATGACATTACCCCTGAAAGAGGTCTGCAATGCGCCGATTCTGCAGTTCTCCACCGTAATCGTCGGCCGTTCTGTTCGACTTGACGTGCATTGAAATCGTGCCACTTTTTCCCTCGCGCCCGCCCGTTCCTTTTGAGACCAACTAACAACTTCTTGGCCTTCCTCTCGTTTCCTAGTTTCCTTCGGTTTTCTTTGTCGCATCGTATTTGCACATCTTTGGCGCGCGCACAATTTATAATTTTGTTTTCCTTGTTTTTTTTTTATGATTTTATAAACTTGCATTTCATCGTCTACTCTGCATTATTGCGTAGGTGGATTACTACTTATAATTTTTTTTTTTTTGGGGGGGCTCTCGTCAAGCCTATTGTGTTCCCCTCGGTTGTTGTTGATGCGTAGGTTCGCCGAGAATCGAGGAAGACATTAATCAAACGAGGCCCTTCGCATATACGAGTATACAAGTATAGTACACACATTCGCGCCAGCCAACATTTCAGCGATGTAAACAAGACGACTCTTGGCCCACGAAGCCACCACTGTCAATCTGTCAATGCCACTCTGGCAATTTTACACTTTGGTCGTTTTCGAAGAGCATGTGGCGTGAAGACGTGCGAAGATGTTAAATTTTGCGCTACGGCAAAAAGCATTTGCTTTTGGTCCAGTTTGGTGAAATTTTTGAATGCCTTCTCTTCACTCTGCGTTCTACATACTTGACGGGTGGTAGTTGAGCAACTATTTTCGATGAATTTCTTGCGGCTTTCGGATCATCTTAACTCTTAAGTCCATGCCGCAATTTCGAAACCGAAAGCTTTATTGATTTAGGTATACGAGTACTCTTAGTGTGGCCATATAGTCTATAGTCGAGTAAAAAACACATCGTCTGTCCATCTCTTCTAACAAAACACGAGTCCGTTCAGTGCGTATAACATGTCTCTTCTTCACATATGTCGTTCGCCAATGCGATTGTTATTCCAGGTCGTACGGCTATCGGCAGCGGTGGAATTGCGAGCTGCCTTCGTCGTTCCTTATTTAAACAAAGTTTAAGGACGGACTTGTTTTTCAACAATTAAGTTGTTGTCTCTAATTAAGTTTCGAAGAGTGAAAACGTGCTTCGAATCCGTGAGGACGCTTGTGCGCTGTGCAAAAACTTTAATGAGATAAAGATAATTGGAAATTACCTCGTATTTTAGTAGCCATTATTTTGCCTTAATAGAAAATTAAAATCCGCTAGGGATTTCAGATCTATGGCTATATAAGAGTACCTACATCCTGTATTTGTTTACATAATACATTGATTTAAAATCGTTTTTACATTTCATTATATTTTCGCGTTTTTATTTTGCAATTATAAATATCATGATTTTTTGCTCGTTGCCCCGTTATAATAAAAAAAAAAATGCGAATGTTAGTAGTATAAGTTACGCAGACGCTTTACTAATGGATGAAATATGAAGGAATTTTTAATTTTGCCCGGTTAAAGTGGTGCATGATTTATGGGCCGCCTTAATTAATTGCGCACCAGATGCTTGTTGTAGGAAATATGAAGTTAGCGCAGTTCCCCCGGAAGAGATGACAATTCTTTCTTGTCTCTCCGCTCTGAGTAACTAATGTGTCGTGCATGTGTGCAGTGTATTATTATACCTGGTCCTTGTGTCGCCGCCGCCCCCGCTAATATTGTTCTACACACGTCGGGGACACTATAAAACTGTATACAACATAGAGTTATAGTGCGACACTGCATCAGTACTCGTATAGTACTAGGTAGCAGTAGCATTAATCCATTGCCTAGCTAGCCGGTACTACTGGAAGTATTTGTATTCTCATCAGGATCTCTCTCTTCCGATGAGTCTTTTTTGCGCCGGTTCGTCGTTTAATTGGATTTCTTTCTCGGTGGCAGCGCAGTCCCTCGTTTGTGAATTAACTCCATTGTTCTGACTCGTGGTGCACAAGGATTCTAACAAGATAACAGATACGCTACTGCTGCTGCTCGGGCATACATACATATAAATACTTATGTGTTGTGTACGTTGTTGCAGGGTGCACCTTTGTTGTTTGTATAATTACCGTTGGCAGAGACTGGCCAATATTAATTTAAGGGCTTACCATGCCGCAGCGGCGAATACAGCTAGGTTACAAAAGAAGCAACTGCAAAAACATTGGTCGGTCGCTTGTACGCGTGCATTATTTCAGTTGGTTCCGGCCGCCGAGTCTTATCAAAATTTGTAACGATCATAATATTATTATATGGAGAGCGCATCTCTGCGTTGGTTGCCCGGCGCTTTCACTCTCGCTCTAGCTTCTATGTTCTCGAATGCTTTTGCTCGCTTCCTCTTTTTGTCTCTATATGCACTACTCGTATTTCGGAAATTTGAATAATTCACTTGACTTTTCGCGCTCTTAGTTGATATTACTATAATAAAAGCCGAGCAAGTTTTCCAACTTGCTTATCAATTTTTGATAATACACGTCTACGTATAGTATACATACAGTGTAGCGGGTGGCTCTCCGGTGGGGCCACAGCGAAAGATCCAGACCTTTTTCACAGCTAGCTATAGATGTGGAATGGGTACATTCGAGGGCGCGCCGAGTTAGACGTAGGAATAAGTAATAACATTTGGGATCGGGCCTTAAGAGTTAGTATTTGTGCGCTTGCATGTTGTATTTTAATTTGCGCGCGCCCTTTTCTTCCCTCTCGTCTTATCCTTTTACTCAGTTTCATCTTGTACTTTTGAATTCTTTATTTGAGTAGCTCGGATAATGTGTCCCGGCGGCGTCCTGCCGCATCCCGAGCACGTTTCTTTTCTCTATATACTCTGTTTTGCCATTGCCCTATCTGCTGTAGGTAGGTACGAGTACAGCCGCTCTATCGTACCTATACCTACTATACCTTTCGAGGGCGCACCGCTAAGTCCGTTCATTGCCAGCCGTCTTGTCACCGCCATTACGTTCGCCGCCCTTCCCCGACATAAAATATAATAAGGCCAGAACTATTATTTTCCTTCTATATGTGTGCAGTGCGCGCTCCTTAACTCCATAACACACCGCAAACTACACCAGAAATGTCCCCATCATGCCCCCGCAATTACATCCTCTCGCCTCTCGCCCGCCGTCGCGCACTCTTCCTCATTCCTCGTGCGCTCATTCGAACAACGAGCCGCCTCCGAACTTATTATTGCTTTTGTCTTATTGCTCCCATACTTTCTTCTTCTTCTGCTTCTTTTATGTTGCTCCTTTTTTGCTCTCTTTTTGATGCGGTTGTAATTGCATCTACTTAAATATAAATCTGTTTAATAAAATTATAAAATTCATATTAAAAACAAAATCATATTTTTTTTATTAAACTGGACAATATTTAATGTGGTTCTGCATTTTTTCATTATTAATTGGTTATTATTAGAGTAATGTGCAACAAAGCGTTGTATTTATAATCGACGATTACTTTTTGCGTAACTCAGCGCGCATTATTCGCCGAGGAATAAGTTCCAACTAATTAAGTTTCGCAGTAAAACCAGAAGCAAGTAATCTTTATGAATATATGAGAGAGAAGTGGCCCTGCGAACAATGTTTGCCGCCGCCGCCGCTGCTGCTGCTGCTGCTGGAAGTTATTCTGGTGTAGGATGCGGTCTCGGGCCCCAATATGAACACGAAACCACCAGCGAGCGTCCTTAATCGCGATATAAATTCTACAAGTCGAGCCTTGCAACAACGCGCCCAGCACAGGGTGGCGGCGTATAAGTATTCCAGTAACCCTATATTAATGTGGTTGGTATAGCAGAGCAGAGAGAGGGTGCTCTGCCTGGCGCTTCCACCTTTCCTTTCCGTATACTTTATCTACAGCAGTCGCGACTGCTTCTCGCCGAGTCTCACTTTATTATAAAAGCAAATATCCAGACATTAAATATTGCTTATATTCAAATTATTTCTGCAAGCTGCGGCCCAATTAGGCGCCAACTAATTGAATCCTGCCGAGCGCGCGTATTTTGATATACCTATACATAGTAGGTACTAACTGTATAGGTATAGGAGTCAAAAGGTGGTTCGCTCTCTTCAAAGGCGACGACATCCGCGACTCGTCGTCGTTTTCCACTTATCCTATCCGTACCCGCTCGCACCGTGAAGCGACTACGATGGAAGATAAGGGCTGGCGGCGGTGGCGGCGGCGACGGGTTCGAAAAGGCTCCCTTTTGAAGGAGAGTGCATCGGAAGATCGAACCGGTGGATTTAGGAGAAGCAAAAGAGGACGCGCGATTATATTTAGCAAACTATTACATATGCATTTATTTAAATGCCCGTTCTTTCTCTTTTTTTTTTCTCTCTCGCTCTCTCGCTTTATTCCCCTCTGATGGAATTTCGCATTGAAAACATCATCAATATTCTTTTGGCGTGCATATTCGTGCGCGGCTCTCTGCTCTCGTCTTCCTTTTTTGTTTCCGCGCCAATGGAAAATCATATGGCAAAAGCGCGGCGGCCGCAGTCAGATGCGAAATAGATGCGTAATTAATGCGTTTTCGATTGCATTCGTTTCACGGCTGCTGCAGTTATTGATGGGACTCCGGTGGATATTTGTGAAAAAAAAATTATATATATATCCGTGTTCTGTTTTGTTCATCCGCTTAAGGGACAGAGGGTTTTCATGTACACTTTAATCCTTGTGTTGTGTTCTTTCTCCTAATTGTATCGAGTAGTTCCTGTTATAGTTTGTCCTGCTGATGCTACCACTGCGGCTACGGCAGCTGCTGCTGCTGCTACTGCATAATATTGTTAGTGGATTGTGTGTGTGTGTGTGTGTGTTGGTGTGTGTGTTCGTGCGTGCGTTTGACGCGGTCGGGTGAGATTGTTTCGTAACTTGGCAACTATCTTACTGACAGGATTTTAGCCTCTCTCGCTCCTCACTCGTAACGGGATTTGGTTTAAGCTAATAAGATCAATACCGCGCGGACGGTAGGCAGAGCTAATCGCGTTTGCCCGATCTCTCGCCACTTAACACCTCAAACCAATTAAGTTGAACGGCTGGCAACGAACCCTCGCATATATTTCCATATCGAACCGCAAGACGCCTTCGTCAACTACCGACCGACCGAGTGCAAAGCGTTGCTTTTTTGTGCCACTGTGTGCGTTTACCCCGTGATGCTCGAAGGTCCCGAGAGTGAAGGCGATGGGTCGGCAGCGGCAAGCCTGTGCGTAATTTCGCCCCGATTATTATAATGCTTTTTTTGCTGTAAATGGCTTTAATATAAAAAATATATAAATATATACGTATAAAAAAGTATTTGAGTTCGGCGGCGGTTACGTACAACGAAAATACTTTTATATTATGCGCAGAGTGCGCTCTTATTTCGCATTACGAGATTATCGTATCATCTTTTCCGCTTGAAATGGCAGCGGCGAAGCATTGTCAAGCTCGGCGGCCGTATAGCTGTATAGCTGGTTTGCGGGCCCTTTAATCCACGGAAATAAGTCGGTAACAGTCAGCTGCTACTACTGCTGCTTCGGCTGCTTTATGCGTGGGTGGGTGTATGCGGATGCGAAAAGCGAATTGCGAAATGCTAAATGCGAATTGCGAATTTTACCCGCGCGCACGCGAAACATAAAATATTAGCATTAATTCGGGTCGCATTAATTCGTACCTGTCTGTGCAGGAATGGTGCTCGATATTTCGGGAATAGCGCGCGTATACCGCAAAGCATAAACATGTCGCTTGCGCTCATGCACCGCTTCTCGTTATTATACACTTATACAAAATTACACCGGCAAACTATTTTGTGCATGCAGATGGTACGACTAGTATACGTTGTGGATGGTGGTAGGTAATTCAAATAGACGATATGTATAGGACGTGGAGAGAGTCAGTGTGACAAGAGATCGCTGGCGCATTATCATATTCCGTGAGCGCGAAGGTATTTCTGGAAGTGGGTTAACTTAGTTGACAGGTGCTCGCATTCATATTCTTGCTCTCTTGCAATACCGAGATAGATATTAGACACCGAGCTTACGAGTAGCAATAAACTTTGCATTTGAGACACTGCATTTACACAAATATACATTATAGTGCGAAATTTATTGACAAACCTCGGCATCCCTTCATTTAACGACTTTGCGGTTTTCCTTGCTGATTTTTTTCTTCTTCTTGAATTATCATTGGTTATGAAATAAAAAATGAAAAAAAAAATGTTTTTCTTCATGTGCCTATTTAAATTTTCCACTGATGTAGAACAAGCATATGGAAAAAGATGCGTGGGCGGTGAAATAACTGCATCTAGTGCAAATGCAAACTATACCGAATGAATGAGTAAACAAACGTAACGCAACCACTATTATTAGCCTTAATGTCCTCTCATCAACTGCGTGCAAATTTCCTCCATGAGGAGCCGAGCGAGCCGCGGCGCAAGAAAAAATGCTGCAGCGTGGTGTTGGGGCGTGTGAGTGATGGTGCCGGCTGCTCTCTGCGAGAGCTGTCTCATCTCTCTTTCTGTGCTCGCTTTCCACGTCGACCTGCTCGCTCCAGCTCGCTCTCGCCGGTTCGCTCGTAATTGCCATCGTATTGTCTGTTGCGAATCGCGAGTAAATTGGGTCGTCCATGCATACGTATGCCGAACTCTCGACTAATGAATATGCTTAAATTGTATCTCACCATTAATTGTCAATTAGGCTCTATAGAGAATTAGAGCGGCAATTAGAAGACGCGTTTATATTGCGAACTACTAACACACGAACACATTCATACATACGTAGGTATATACGTGGTGCAAAGTGAATAAGTGTGTGTGTGTGTATTAGTGTGTTCTGCACACGTTTCGAACAACTTCTTGTTATTATAGAATGGATAGACAAACTAACCCTTCATTCCCTCTATTAAACCTGTACCCAGTAATAATCTGTTGGCTGCACCATTGCAGAGACGTATTATGTATACGTAGAGTTTAGTGGTTTTACTTAATTGACAAGCGCATATTGTTTATGTGTATTTTAACGTCAATATGTGCTCATTATTAATTGTTCTTGTTTCTCTTGGTTTCAGGTAAGATAACTTTTCGGCAAGCAACCCTATGAGATTCGGTTATTGCGGATATATGAAGCCCAATGTAAATTTGGTACTTTAAATTTGCAATTACTACTGGTGAATACTTTTTTTTAATAATTTTGAATCGGTTTTTAATTAATATATTTATATATATATATATATATATATATATATATATATTTTTTTTAATATTTAAAACCGCGATAAGATGTGCAACATGCTAGGTGTATTCTTTTTTGGAAAGTTTGAGCGAAACTAATTGTTGGTTTTTAAATGAGGGGGCGTTTTGTTAGATTGCTTCGTTAAATTCATTCTGTTCGGTTTTCCCGGGGCAGCAAAGAAGCTTAGAGTCGGTTCTCGTTTGCGTTAACGTTGGCGGCGGTATAATTATATCCTGGCTGAGGCTTTTGCCGTTGTTGTATTTGTGTGTGTCCGTACACGCCGCCGTTATTCCTGACTGAGATTTCTTTTCGAAACACCTGACTCCCGGATGGTGGCACTAACTGACGTCCTTGATGGCTGCAGTGTGTATATAATACGGAGAGAAGCGAGAAGAGAGTATCCTTAGTAATGAGGTCTAATGCATGGCTCCCCAGTCGAGTATCGCGTGCATTATATATTACGGTTCCGCGGGCCCCGCCAACACTGCGCCGCCCCCGCCTCGCTCAACCCTAATAAGCAGTTACTCGGTGTCCTATACCTACTACCACTGCTACACTATACATGTATATATGTGTTTCCATTGCGGTTTCCCTCGTCGCTATATGCTATGCTATACTCTCCGTCTTCCTTGTTTTCTTATTTCATTCGTTGCGCTCGATATAGTACATTTCCTCTCCTCTAATTTTCACGACTACTTGTTATTCAACGCGCGATCCGCGTTTCGCGCGCCCCCTTCTTCTTTTCTCCATTTCGCGCGCCCCCACACACATATGCATCGGCACGTCTGTACGCACCTATAACACGAATACATTTCTAGTTATTCGCCACCCGCACGCCCAACAACAGCAGCAGCCTCCCTTTGCCACCACATGTCTTTCCTGCGCGCTTCCAGTATTACCGCCGCTACTTTTTGCTTACTTTTCCACTTTTATTCCTCTGATGCAGGAAGTTTTCCCTTTAATGCTGCTCCATGCTCGAATATTGCTTATATATTTTTTTTTCCTTTTTGCCTTCTTATTATCGCTCGACTATCCAGTTTTCGGTCTTTAACGGAACGAAAATTGCAAATGATTAGAGTTAACGCAACGAAGAGCATTTTATTATTGGTATTTTCGCCCAGGGTTTAGCAAAAGTATCGGCTGTTTGCATGCGTGCGTATATTGCGACTATAGGGTTTACGTAGTATAGTTAGGGTACTACACTCGTTTTGTGCGGCTACACTCGGATCAGCATAATTTTCACCCGGGGGCCCATTACGGGGCCACTGAAACATCGGAACTCCAAAACTAAATATGCGCAAAATATTACTCGAGGGATTCGTTCCAAGGTGCACTTCATTTACTTCTTCTTCGCAAGCTCAAGCAGAGACTGCTCTCTCTCGCCATCACGGAAAAGCCGCCCCCATATAACCGAATAATGAAAGAACAAGTGCGTTTAACGTTTTCAAAATTCACGCACCCGCCCTGCGTGTACAGTACTGTTAGTGTACTGCCTGTATAGGTAATGCCCTGGACTGTTGAAGACCCAAAAAAGCTGCTGCGGTATAAGGGTATGGCAAATAGGAATCGAGTTTCCGGTATATACGATGGAGGTTCCTATACAGTGTGTCGCAGCACTAGATTAAGTCTATTTTGCACTACACGCGCTCGCTTTGAGTTATTTCGGTGTAAAGAGCTCCCGGTTCGGCGTTCGCATATACTGTAGATATATATATGTATAATGTGTGTTTGTGTGTGTGTTGGAGGGCATGATGCAGTCTTTTTCCCGTCACATTCATGCACAAGACAGTCGTGATCCGGGGCATAATACATTCCCGTACCCACGTAACTGTTTTCAGCACATAAATCCCACTAAGTCCTTTTCAGACGGGTTTCATATATTCTCCACTCTTGATGCCTCTCTCGTGGTTGCCCGCGCTGAGCCGATCTTTTTCCGCAGTCGCCGCCACCGCCGCCTCCGCCGCAGCCGCTGCTACGCAGCACTGCACTGCTTGCCGGCTCCCAAAGCGGCCGCCACGTGAATGTTAATTAAAAACTTCAACCCACATGCATGCTAGCTATACGCCCGCATACGTACGTACCTACAGAGTAGAGCATTTAATTCGGCGGGAAACTCGCGCGAGCACGGATCATCCCCTTTCGCCGGTTCATATTCAACGGCGGACAAATAGATTGAAAAGGTTACTACGCGCTTGTTTCATTTATGAAAAAACAAAAAGTAGCTGATACAGTGATTTACATTGCCACCTATTTCGAGCCTGCGAATCTCTCTTTATTCTAAGTTTTTGTTTTTTGTTTTTAATGTAGAATTTCCCAATGTGAATCCACTTTATGTGTTTTAAAAGAGGTTTTCATTGATTTCCTGACCAGAAAATGGTGTTTCCTCTTCTGCGCGCATTTTGTTAAAGATTCATCTGATGTGATGTGCAATATATATAAATATACTACCAAGGAAGTGTGTTTCTATGTTTGTGTGAGTGCATTTATTAGAAGAGTGTATATGGTCGGAGGGTTAAGAGAATGAGAGAAGGGCATTTGTCTATAGTTGCCTTCAATCGGTTCAATCGAAGCGTTTTATTGATATAATTCCACTCGACTTACAATTTAAGTAACGAAACTTGCTCCGGCTCTTGCTCTTCTTGATGATTCTTCGGAGGGCGTTTGTTTTGTTGCTTCTGTTGCTGCCGCTCCCCACACTTTTATCTCTTTTGCCTTTTCACATCGCTTGCTATCTATACTTAATACGCGTTTAGTTGTGTTGGTGAAGTTGGTGTACATGCACGATCCAGAGGGCTAATCTTTCTGACACCAGCAGCAAACATCAAAGCTCTTTGCACAACTTGCAAACTGAAAGCCATATGAACAGCAGATATGTTTAGGAAGGCGCGGTGGTGGAAAGTGGAAAGCGTTGATGTGCCGGCATAGAGAGTCCGCGGAAAATTATGGCCACGCGCGCTTACATACATATTTCCACGGTTTCGGCGGTTGTAATACAGATATGAATGCTGAGGGAGTATTAAAGTAGTATACGGTTGCATGCGCATTTTCTCGTGAGTCTAACATGCAGTATAATGCCCCGGGAACATTCCGGCTGATGATGCCTAGACGCATAACTTAACACCCGGCTCACACTTTTCACTGCCTTATATTTATCTCCGCTCGCAGTCTAGTTATTACACTGGCTCTTTTGCTGCTGCTGAAGCTGCTGCTGCTTTTACTATTACTGGTACCTTTTTAAAGCGCGAAGATGAACCCTAAATTTTCAAGACATGATTAAGAACGCTTTCGATGGAACACTTTGCAGTTTTCCTCATGTCTTGTTATGTTTTTTGTGTGTTTTTTTTTTTTTTTGCTGTTGTCTCGGTATGTCATAGTCGCTTAGTCGTCGCGCAAAACCCTCTTGCTTGAAACCGCCCCCCCCCCCCCCGCAATATAATAACGTGACCGTTTTTTCGCTCGTAAAGCGCGCTCTGGAAAATGTTATTGCCGCCATATAATGGTAATAACATACTGGCGGCACACAGTATGACACTATACGCTGTATAGTAGTGTTGTGTCTCTGCTCCTTAAAGTCCCTATAGCTGGAAGAATGCCTAATCTGCAAACAAATATTTGGCAGAGCGTCCTCTTCTGCTGCTGCTTGCTCTCCAACTGTCGTTTCGCGCAATAAAAGACTAGCGCGCTCGCTCCGTCTTCGCTTAGATTATATGCGCCGTCTCTACATGCAGCGAAGATGAAATACATTCTGACGATGATAATTACACGCTAGTTATGAACTTGCATTGCTGTTCATTTCGCATGCAATTAATATTCCGCGCGTTGTCTGTATTGTCTATTTCGGTATGCCGGTTGCTTTTTGCGTTGGCGGCGGCAGCGGCAGCGGATGCTACTGCTGTTGCTGCTACGGCGTTTGCAATCGAATTTTCCCGCAGTTCATTGCTGTTGCCTGCCATTCGCGGCGCTCGTATCACATATATAGGTATAGGTGCGAGGCGGCGTTAGCTCGCGAATCATACGCATCCCCTAGGTTGGATTTTTTAAATCCAATTACCGCCAGTTAACCAGCCCAACGGTCAAATAATCTGGCTCTTGTTGCGTGAATGTGGAAATGAATTATTTACTCATTTGCTTACTGGTCACGTAGACTACGTACTCGTATATAGCCAAGTGCAGACAGAGTGCAATCGGTCAGGGTATTAATAAATATTCAATGTAGTTTATATGCAGTGAAGAGATGCAGAGGGTCATCCCCCACATGCATTTACAAATTTACATCAACGGTACGCTACGTTTGTCACTCCTACGCATCTGAATTTATAGCTATATAATTGCTGCTGCTGCTGCTGGTTCTTAAATTTCCACCGGATCTTTTGATGATTCACGCAGCCGATATGTTTCAAATGCCAAGCGAAACAAGGTCTGCATATTACTTTATAAGTCAGGTCAATGTATTTCTTTGTACTACTACTGCTACTGCTGATTTGTGATATGTAATAGGTGTGTGTGTATGTAGTAACGGCGGGGGCGGCTATAATGTCTAGCAAAACGTATGACACAACAACAACGACGGCCATATAATAACGCACTCTCGGCATTACACAGCCTTCGGAAACAATGAGTAACCATATGTCACATTAAGCTTTTGTGCATGGGGGTGGCGGAATTGTGTGTACATGTGTAGGTGTATACGTATGTGTACAAGTGTCCTGGCGTACTACCTCCTGATTACCTGTCGCCGTTCGTTCGCCGGTGGCCTTTGCAAGCGCTATCTCGCTCGTTATCCTAAAACGCGTCGCAATCCCTGTTTATCCCGGCGTATTGTTTTATGCATTGTAATCGGATAACAACGTCCGTTTGTACCGCAACGCCACCGCCGACTGTTGCCCACACCGCCCTCACGCCGCCTCCCCCGCACCGACTAATGGAACCATACGCTACGCTGCCACTGCTATACTGCCGATATCGAAGTTTGATTCCGATCGGAATCGCACATTGTGCGCCCATTTGCCTATATAACGTCTATTATATTTTGGGCACAGTAATAGCAACAATAGCGACTATATATTTCCAGGACGACAATCGCGCAATCCGCAAAAGCAATTGCTCTGGCAACTTCAAAGTGCACGCGCGCTAATTGTACTTTGCTTCCATATCTCTCTCTCTCTCCGGCTAATTTTGCTCTCGCATCTCGACGGGGCACGTAATGCGTTCATTATCGATGCGATATTTCAGAAATTGGAAGCGTGTACTGCCGCTGCTTTACACTGGGAGTTGTAGATATGAGGGGTGGTTGCCTGCTATGCTATTGCTGCTGCTACTGTTTTGTCCTTTTTCGGTTTTGACAAACGCAAAGTCGTTTTTCAGTTAATCCACCCTCCTCGAAAATTGCCGGGCGCAAAGTGAATAATGATTTATTGCTCGTGATTGCGATTGGGCTAAGTGTTACTGAAACATTAGGCGCGTGTTGTTTCGGTGTTTTGTGATTTACTGCCTTTCGCAGTTTTAGTACGGCGTGTATAGTATGGAGTAACTGCTGTGTCGTTTTTGCTCGGGAGAGCGTCAGTTTGAACCGCCGCGCCGAAACTCCTTTTACTTCTGTGCAATAATATTCTGTTCTTTCCCGAAAATGCGTTTTGAAATTTCGGACGTTTTTCTTAAACTCTGGCAAACTCGTGCGAAACTTATTTCGCGTAAATCTTTTTTCAAATTTAATAAACCGATGTCCTAATTTTTGAAAATTTCAATGGCGCAAAGTACCAATAGTTTAAAATGAAAGTAATGCGGTTCTGGTCTAAATGCACGTGTGGTGTAGTTCTATGGCCAGCATTATGGGCCATTTTGCGAGGACGGAACCAACGAAACGAATGATTCGCCATAGAATTAAACGTCTAGTCCAGATGATCTCCCTTAAAGACGCAAGGCAAATGAAGATTATGCCCTCGAGTTTCAACCCAGATTTTCCACCAGGTCTCTCTTCATCTCCATCCATCTCCCTCTCTCTCTCTCTCTCTCTCTATCTGTGCGTGTAATGTACACATAACTGGAATTTAATTCACTCACCCTCTCCATAGTATATGAGAGATGATAAAATACCGGTGGAAATCGCCTTAGATGCCCCGAGGGGCCCACGCAGTACAACAAAAGGACACACGCCGCCGTACAGAGGTATACCGCCCGCAAATGGCAACGCCATAGCCGCAAATCTCCGGTCGCCGTAATTTCGGTCCCCACTAATTGGATATTTTTATTAAATGAAGACAAACGATGCGCCGGGAAAAATGTAACGTTGCGTCCCGGCGAACACGCGGCGGCACCGTCTTGAATTACTTAGCGCTTTAATCTTGTGCGGAGATTTATGATCATCCGCACGTGTCCCACGATCGATTGCCAAAGAGGGGCCAAGGGGCTTGATTAACTTAATGGTAAAATTATTAATGAGAGTTCGAGCGTGTCGGGAGCAAAAGGAAAAAAAAATAACGAAAGCACAAGCGGCTGCTTCGACTGGAAAGAGGAAAGAAGTATCGAAGTTTTGCAATCCAAGAGGATAGTGAGAGAAAAAGGCGAAAGGTTATAAACAATTCATGAGTTGGTTCACACGTAGATTGAAATTTTCCACTTGGCCAAAAGTACCTTCTATATATACCAGATATATACTGTAGAGTGTATAGGGAAGGAAGAAATGGGTGGCGAGCGGCGCGGCGCGCACTTTTGGCGTATTTGAAATAAATTAACCCTTACTAACGGATGAGCGCCGCACGACTTTCTCTCCCCCTGCGGAGATTAATAGCATCAGAGATATAATCTGCACCAATTTGACTGCATTGCAATCCTGTGCGCTCGAACTGGAAGTAACTACTTAATGAAGGTCGACGAATTCTGTTTGTCTTTCCGATATATTCGACGCCTCTTTGATATAGCACTTGTGTGCTATGTACGAGTATATGTTAAAAGGGGATGTTCAATATGTGTCTCTGAATTTGTGAATGTTTTTATGACCCTTCGGAATGAACAGTGATATACTTAAATGAAGTATTGTCACTTTTCATATGTAGTGGTAATCATAATTTGGATTTTCTGCATGTGTGTGTGTGTTTAGTTATGGAGGTGATTAGATACGACCAAGCTGCGGGTTCTTTACTTGTTCCTCCGACAATGATGGTGATGATGATTGCGATGACGAAGCTCTTCTATGCATAGTTATTACGCAACTATACGTCCCCAATCTAATTATTACATGAGCACCCCCATCACTTAATGCGTCTGTCTATTTACAATGTACGTAGTTGTATATGATGTAGTCAGTATGTATGATGTACTCGTAGTATATAAAGTTATATATTTTGTATGGTAGAGAGTTATAACGAATTTTGTTAAAATTTCAAATTGAACCAGTGGGAGCTATTAAGTTCGCATTTTTTCATTACCCGTCTCTCGTAAAATGAACCATCTGCACTCTCTCTAGTCGGTGGAGTAGAGAGAGGCTGGCACCGGGCGAATATGTAACGACGACGGTGCGGCAAGTAAATGAATGAAGCGTGAGGAAAGCAAAGAATAAACATTAAAAAGAGGGTTCATGAGAAAAAAGGGTTAAAGTTAAGGCCGTCGACAGTGGTCCATTGACAAACAGGTTTATAGTATGTATGTGTAAGTCCGACGAAAACATTATCTCCTCAAATGACCGTTTCTTCCACTTTTTTTTTTCTGGTATACATATTTCCCAAGATGAATTATGCAGAATTAACGGTTTTCTGCATTTCTAATTAAACTTCAAAATTCTGGATATACACATTTTAGCTTTCCCAACGGAATCTCGTTTTTTTCTCCTTTTTCTTTATTTAGGTTGCTGTTTTTCATTCTGTTTTCCTTTTTTTTTTTTTTGTAGACCAAACACACTAACAACACATACCGCGCGAGCAAAGCATTGTCTCGCTATGTCATTTTAAAGAACTCTTAAGCTCTGGCGGGACGCAATTTTCTCGGCGGCGTATTAGCATTTTAATATCTGTACTCACATAATACACTGCTAACTATGGGGGCTTTTGTATAAAAATTATGTATGGCACTTGTACGTTTCCTTCCCCGGCTCTCTTTTGTAATATGAGCGAACAGATGTTGCAACTTCCTCCACGTCCGTCGCGCTTTTTTTTTTCTTTATTTTGCTACTGCTGCTGCTCTCTTTTGCTTTTTTTTTCACTGTTGCCCGTAGTTTGCGACGAGTTGTTTTAAGTGCCACCAAAACTTGCAAGGTTCTTTCTGAGAACTAGTTTTTCCCAAATTTTGCAAAGCAGTGTCGGTTGAATTTAGATTGTAGAAAACCGTAAGCCAATTTTGAATTTGCACATTGATCTTGTTATAAGGACTAGGAGTTAAATTCCATTGAATTGGATTTTCAAGGCATAATGTAATCTTTCGAAAATCATCCCGTTATATAAATTCGACCTCTTCAGTCTGAAACACCGCAGTTATCTTTGTACAAATTGAATCGGTGCAACCCTTGCTCGGTAAAGGATATTGCCGGAGGTATTTAAGCTCCATAGCTATACGTATATTGTATACATATAGTAGTGAGTAGTGTGTATGGAGAAACATCCCTTTACGGGACGCTCCCTGCGAAAGGTGCCGTTCTCGTGTCGTCCACGCGTTAATGTCGGAGGCCTTTTGCTGAAAGGACACGCGACACTTACATAGGAGAAGATTACCCTTAGCGGTTGCTTTCACTCACTTCAGATCCCATTCATCCCTAAATGGGACGATTTTATAACGATGGGGTGCCGCCAGTTGCTACCTGCTCGCTCTATTGCTCACTCCTCAAGTGTCGTAATTAAATTAAGGGTGCGCGTGTTATGACAATAAAAACATGACTCAATTTACCACCGAAGCAATGACTTTTGTACTACTCTAACTACTTATAATAAAAAAAAAAACTGATGATTTTACTGTCGATGACCGTTGGCCAAGACAAATTCTAAATTACGGCCGTTGGAAAGAGCAACAGCAGCAGCACTGTATGGCAGAAATGGCTGCAACATTCGGTCCGCTTTACATAAATACCAGTTTATTTTAATTTCCACGGGCACTATTTATAAACACAGCAACTGTAAGTGCTTCCTATAAATAAACACGGTTGATACTACTTTCATAAACTTGTTTTATTTTTGCTCGGGATGCGGTAACGCACCTAAGCATATGTGTTATACCTAAATAAATACAGTGCGATCATTTAAGTAGTACCCCCCCCTGCTAATTTCTAAACTAGGCAACTTATGAAGCTTAAATTCTAGAATATGTATATAGACACCACTCTGCCCTTGAAACTATCAAAAACAGTTGAATCCAGCCATAGGTGACGCTGCAGCGGCATTTGATGACATTTTTTTAAATATAATGATATGCATTGTGATACCTCTTTTTAAAGCGTATTTCAATTAGAATTCAAATCCGTATTTATTTTTAATTTTTGCCGCTTTAAATAGTAGAAATCTCTCATTGAAATCTTATGAGCAAATTCCGTAGTGGAGTCCATTCTGCCTTAA
>JASKGO010006950.1:0-32485 GCA_030556065.1 Holobus sp. GC000080 | reverse complement strand
TTTTAACCACACTGAAAACGACCCAATAACAACGCAGGTATAAACTCTTTCTATTTGTGCGCAACTAAAAATATATAAAGCTAATGTTATTCGAGGAGAGAATTGTCCCACTTAAAGGCACTGTCCTATGGAATTGCAATCTGAATTCCTACATCGTACATATTCACTAATCGCCTAGCGACGATTCGTCTTTAAGTATTTATCTTGCATGGACTAACTTTAAAGACGGAAGTTCCTCTCCTTCGAATGCCGAGTACAAAACGGCTAAATTTTGAGGACCTTTAAAGAGAGAGAAAAAATACTTTCATATCGTTAGACCCATAGGAAGGGAGAAAAGGGCCTAAAACTAACGGTTAGAGATAGAGACTTCAGACAAATTGCAATCGACAGAAGACCTTAGGTCTTCTTAAGGCAGGTTCTTAAGGTTCTTAAGGTCAGGTTCTAAGGAAGGGAAAAAAGGCCTTAAACTGTATCTTTTAAACGGTAAGTGATAGAGACTTGAAACAAATTGCAATCGATAGAGGGGCTTAGAAGGAAGCGATTAAGCTAATTTATATTAAATTAGCGCAACATAGACATTCAAGAAGAATCCACATCGGGGCAGCTGTTATCGTTGTCCTGGAAAACAACCCTAAGTTATATACCAAGCTCTTTTCTTTTGACCATAATAAAAAAAACATTGTTATAATAAATTAATTATTTTTAGATTTCTCATAACATCAATAAAATAATAGGAAAAGTCTCGTATAAATAATTAATCAAAGTACTTTTAATTGGAGTAGTTTAAAATTATTTCCAATATTCAAATAAATTGAGCACTTTCGATAGTTTTTTCATAATTAACCAGTTTAGCATTTAAGAGTTAATAGAATAATTGTTTATTTAATTGCCTTTGATTAATTTTAGATCAATTAAAATAAATGTTAGAAAACTAATAAATAATAAAAATATTACTTACAAGAGTACTAATAATCTTTAATATCCTTGAATGTGTTATCTTTAAATCCATTATTGGGATAAAAGCGGGACGCGATGTAAATAATGACGAGTTCGTGGATAATTCCGTCGCGGGACGGCTGAGCGAGCTGGACGCGTCCGTACATGGCGGCGGCCGGCGGCTGACTAAGAGACTAAGTGCACTGAGCGCATCGCTCTATGCTGCAGGCTACGTCATCACACTTGCCGCTAGGGATGCGCTTATCAAATGCAAATACAAAAATTACATAATTAAATAATAGTTGCACTTATTTATTGATTTTCAAAAATAATAATCGGACAAAGCCCTTATTCGGAAATTCGCTTCAAAATAATAATAACATTTAGAAATTATTATTATTATTATGATAAGAGAAAATAAAATTTTGCTCCGTAACTTATATCGTTAAAAAGGATGCTTCTTTTAATTGTCCTCTATCGATTGCAATTTGTTTAAAATCTCTATCTCTTACCCTTAGTTTAAGGCGCCTTTCTCCCTTTCTAACTTTCAGTTTGCTTTTTTTTGGCGACTTTAAGGCTGTTTTCACATAGAAATCAATGGAAGTAACTACATGATTGTTGCCATTAAAAATTAATTGGCATTAAATAAATGAAAAAAAAAATTAATTATAAATATTTCCGAAAGCGCAACGTTCACTTACTTTCAATTTAAAACACATATCATTGTTTAAAATGTACTCAAATTGTTTGTATAAATAAATTAATATCTAAGAATAACCAAAACAAAGATTTGGATTCGAACCTCATTTATAATTAAAATTGCAATTTTAACTTTTAAGTTATCGTTAAATTTTCGCTTTGGATATTTTATGAAATCCATTAGACATTAAAAACATAGAAAAGAAGTAATACAAACTTTAGTTCACTGGTTCTATGTTAACAGTTGACAACATCAAAATCCATATAACAATGAGGCACGTCAGGAATACTCTGTTATATCAACAATATACGTACATGACATGTAATTTTCAAAAAAATTTCGTTGTGTAAAGATGCACGAAAAAATTACAGTGAAAGATTTAATCGAGTGATGCTGTAAAGCAGCTATCATGGAAATATCTATGAAATCTTTTTGTAGATCATTTACCAATCGGCTTCAATCCGAAACAGTCAAACAGGAGATATTGAAGCCGAGAGAATCAAAGGCACGCACTTCAGTTTCTCTGCGGGACAACCCGACGGTAGGATCATTGGAACGAAAGTTGTCGCAACTAAAATTGGCTTACAATGTCTTGACTCCGGTGGTAGATGACATCATAACTAGTGCCACATCTTATACGCACGAGGAATTCGTTGATTTGCTCCAAAGCAAGTCACCCATATGTTCCATTTCTTACAATCAGTATATCAAGGCTTTCCAAGCTTCTAAAATTTACACGCAAATTGGAAAGGAATTACGGAAAAGCAGACATGATAAAGCACCGGAAGTGAAAATTAAAAATATGGAAAGCGTCAATAAAGACGATCTGCTGCAAAACATCACAAAACTAGCCGACCGGATATTCATCGATAAGGATTTAATGAGGCAACTGGTGGATTTACATGAAATGATTAGAGATACCATAAGAAAGTTGCGCAAAACATTGGATGCCGAGTTTGAGGGTTTAAATTTAATGTCGTCTGAAGATATGGGAGAGTATCATGACTCCGTTACTAGCATAGATAAAATGATGCTGAGAAGTCAGATTGCAGAAAATTTCATTGTGATAGGAGAGCCTAAGAAAGGGGACGATTGCTGTTATTTTAAATACGCAGAAAGTACGACGCCTATGCCCAACTCGGATGCTGCCACGAAATCAGATGAAGCATCTGATTCGCCGAGTCCGGTAAGCAGTGTAGATCTAAAAGAAAAAGATGATGTTCCAGAAACAGTTACGCCTGAAAAATCAATTAGTAAAGCGTCTAAACCGGAAAATGATAAAAATATTTTGAAAGAATTAAAAGAAGAGTATGGGAAGGTGAGTAGAATAGCAAGAAGAGATTTAGTGGAACTTATTACAAATAGCAAAGCCGATTATACCGTAAATGCGGCTTCTCGTTACGATATTGACTACACGGAAAATGTAAAGCAAGTGAGAGCGGTTATTCCAACTCCTTCGGATTTGGTAGTTGAAGAAACAGAACCCGATGAAAGTTCGCAAATTATGTTCGAGACAAATTTAGGTGAGCCCGGATCATATATGAAAATACGATTAAAGAGATAATCAACTTCGTTCTTTGCAGAACCAGCTGAATGCAGCGAGAACTGCGCCCGTGATGGAGCGGACTGCGATGTAACTGTCAAGCAATTGAAGAAGATGTTTGGAGAAGTTGGAGTGGTCATTGAAGACATTAATAACGGTGTGGGTTTTGTGGAAGGAGAAACGCAAGCCTCTGAGAGAGTCGAAGGAATGTTTGCAGATTTAGCGGAAGCAGAAAGAACGCAGAAACAGATAGTGGAATGTTTGAGGGAGCTACAAAAAATCAAAGATTTGGTCAAAAATATCAATAACTCGGAACTGATTGTAGAAAAATTGGGAAAAGATTGTTGCGACAGAAAATATTTACATTTGCATGCTAGAATCAATGGAATGAATTTTGTAATGCAAATTACAAAGGTAACAATCGCAAAACAAATAATTCAGTAGTAGAAAAAATATGATAAAACTAATAACTTTTCAGTCAACCTTAAACTTTTTGATGGGTCAAGAGGCAGACAAAGTGGAAAAGAGTTGCCTTTGTAAACCGAATGACTGGCGCTCTTGTCCCATAATGAAAAACTTAAAACGTCCTTTTGCAAACGGCATAAAATCCGTACGGATGCCGCAACAGCAAGCGCCAAAGATATCGGAAACGTCTAGCGACTTAACGGAAGAACTGTTATTTCAATTAATCGATATTGAACCGAAAGTTTTCAACTGGAGCGGCTCTGATTTAAGCAATGCCGATGATGAAATCACTGAGAGGACAATAGAAAGAGCATTCCAGGAGCGCCAACCAGAGGTTGTTGAAGTGATGGAACTGCACGACAGCAGGCCATCTTTGCCCTATATGGTCCATCGGCGATCGTTGCCCAACATACAGACATGCGAATCGAAGACATTGACGTTGGAAGAGATGAGAGAATTGATGGGCTCGACAACATTGGAACATCCGCGTGACGGCATCCAGCAACAGCTGCAACATATGGGCGTCGGGATGCTGCTGAAAGCGTCGCGTCCCGCGAAATGTTGCCGGAACGCCGTAATAAACGAGCGCGATGTGAACGAGCGACCTTTCCACGTCAGTTTGAGTTCGCTGCCATTGACACCGTCCGATTTGCAGTTGATTGCCGACATTGCCGAACGGGAATGTATGCTTCTTTCTAAAGACTTGTTCTTCTGTAAATCCCGATTTGAATATTACACCAATTTTCAGGAGAATTTCCAAAGCAACCTCGAGTATTTCATTGAGCGGCAACGCGTCGTTCAAGTGTGGTACTTTGAGATATTCAAAAGCAATGCGAGCATACAGGACGAAAGGACTAGTCGTCAGAATCAACAACATCGGCATCGCAGACATCACCATCATCATCAACATCATAATCATCACCATAGGCATCAGCAGAGTCATCACAATGAGCAGCAGTATCAAAGGAGCTCACATACTGCTAAGGAAAGCAATGAATTATGCAAAATAAACGATGACATTGAGAACAAGAGCAAAGGAAGCAAAAGTTTCATAAGCGAATTGTTCAGGAAACTAATGTTTACCAATACTACCGATTCGGATGAACAGACCACGGAAGTGGTGAAGCATCAACAGAAGCACAGGAGTTACAAAAGAGAGCCAACAATGAAGAAGGAGCATACGAAAAAGAAAAACAGAAGATCTCAGACGAGTAGCGAAAACTTAAAGGATCAATACAAAAACGAAGTAGTTGAAAATTCAGAGCAATGGTTTAAGGGCAAAGAATTTAAGGAGATAAATGATGGAAGTCATAATAAAAGAAGACTTCTGAATTCGGGCGATGTCAGTAATATTAATGACGCAAGTTCCTTGTCGCCGAATAATTTTGAAGAGACTGTCACTGCAATTCATCATTTGGAAGCATTTAATAATTTTAGATGTAATTTTTGTTTGCTTTCATCATTTCTTTTGGGTATATTCTGTTTGGTTTTTTGTTTTCAGCACAATCACCCAAAAGAGACTGCAAAAAGTTTACGGTAAAGGACAAACTTAGTCCGTTGAGTAACAATAATTTGGGGACTATTTACGAAACCGATGAAAAGACTCCTGTTAAAGGTATTTTCATCAATTTTTTGCTGCTTTTTTTTTAATGTAATAACATTGGTTTATAACAATAACAGATCAAGACTACCGACGAGGCAAAAATTATGAATCGTTTTACGAATTTCTCCGTTCTCCCGACATAAGTGCCAGCTTTCAAAAGTTCATCACAAGCGAATCCTGTATGGACGCCTTCCAGCAAAATAAGATCGATCCCGAGCAATTTTGGAGCTTGTATTTTGATGCGCGCAAGTCACACCGGCAATTAAAAGCGGCCAGCAAAACTTTTTCCGCCACTTCTACAGACACCACCATAAAAACATCGAATTTTCTCATTCCTTCCGAGTCGCAATTTAGAAAATTGAAGGATAGGGAAAGGCGTTCAAAGATACCCAGAAGAATTACATCATCCCCTTCGGCATCGTCGAGTGAGGCATCCAGTCCGGCATCTTCTACTGAAAAACTAGGGATCCGTCCTCTGCATCGCCTCAGAGATGAAGCCAATGAAGAGAAACGGCAGAAAATGCAAATGAGGGACATTAATAGGATACCCAGTGCGGCGAAAACTATGAAAAACAACAATTCAGCGAAGATTTATTTTACGGAAATGTTTGACGATTCAATCGTCAAGAGTCAACAAACGACCGAGTTGAATTCGTTGCAGTCGCTGCAAGTATTGGCTAGTAAAAATGGTCCCGGATATATAACAGTGTTGCATCCAATTTGTGGATGTCCCGAGGTATCAATTTTCATCCCATGCTACTGCGAAGACGAAGGGTATCCGAAGAGAAACCCGCTCACTGCTAAAAGGATCTCAAAATTGATGGGCGACAAAGATGGACGCCATATTGTGTTACCTACCAGTTGCAGGGTACCGAAAGTTGGCTTATCAAATAAAAGGCAATCGGATGTTTTGGAGAAGACATGAAATAAGGAAATTAACTACTGGAATATTACTTTTTTTAAATTAAGTAGGTTTATTGTTTATACGGAGATTAGGTGGAAGCTTTTTTCAGGCAGCTGAAATTCCGAAGAATAAATTGTTAATGATTTATGCTAAATTAATTGTTTTTCTTCACTGGACACTGATAGGATCTATAGAATCGAATTTAATTAACTTTTAAAAACTTACACAACTTACTTAATTTTCAAAATAAAAAATAAACTTTTTCTTTGACTTAGGGAAATAGTTTTTTTTTAATGAAATTTTTTGAGGTGGCCCAAAATTTAAATTGATTTTAATTTATCTTTGGCGGCTGGAAATGAGTTTACATGCTTTGATTAGATATAAAAATGACCGCAAAACACTATATGAAGTGAATTATTAAAGAAAAAAATGGTTTTTGGGTCAGAAGTTATTTTTTTCAATTGGCACCACTACAGACCACCTGGCCTAAGGCCTTTTTTCAAGGAGTCAATTGAAATTCTAGATTATCATAATTTAAGAAATTGACCCTTTTTGAACTCAGAATTGACCCTAAAATCCAAAACAGTGAAAAAAGTCAAAGGTTTAAGCATTTAATTTAAACATCAAATTTTAGGGTCATTTACGGTAAAACATTGGTAATTTTTATCAAAATCCGGAGCAAATAAATAAAAAAAGCCGCGTGTGGCCTAAAATCATTGTCACCTGGTATACATCGACCCCAGCTGATACTTACCAAAATATCTTTGTCAAAATCTAAATAAAGTAAATGTCGATAGTCCTTAAAAAACAATTGGAATCCTTTAATTATTCAGAAAGTTCATTAAACCTTAAAATTTAAAAATAATACGCAAAAAATTGAATTAAAAAATCAAAGATTTATTGTATTCTTCCCATTAAACACATTTTTTTTTTTTGAATTTTTACATCTTATAAAACCTAAGTAAAACAAAAAAAAAAGGGTATCTGCAAATAGCAAGAAGAAACAAATAAACAAAAGAAAATTAAAAGTTTATAAGGAAATAGCAAACAGGCGGCATATTATAAAACCACAATATTACCTTTTACGGGTTACCTGTTCCTTCAGCATCTCCTCATTTATTATCTTCAACTACTGCTGGAATTTTACACCTGACAAAATAAACGAAACAAACAATTAGAACAACTTTATAATTGTTTCTGCAAATATATATAAAAAAAAAAACAACATAAAATTTAAAACAAAGCTCCGTCATTGCACAATAATAATTATCATTATTATAAAAAATTGCTGATTAATTGTAAAAAAAATATTATTTAGTTGATATAAAAAAAAAATAATAATAATGAAACCCAAAATGACAAATTTGTTGTATTACGGTCCTTTTCGTAAAAACACAAATCTACGCTTTAATAATGGCGATCGATGGCACTTAAGAACTTAAAATGCTTAAAGATTATTTAAAGATTAGATGAACTAATTAGTTAGTAAACATTAAAGTTTCGCAAGGGGAATCTTGTTGATCGGCTCAGTCCTAAAACAATTAAATGCATCATTAATGAAGCTGTATCGCACAAATAACACAAGAAAATTTATTTTTCAATAGAAATACAAACGAGAAAATACATTCCTTCCAAAAATTCGGCGGCAACAAAAGAGAAGAGGTATTTTTTTCTACCGGGAAAGGATTCTTTGGGGTTTTTGTAAACTGCTTCTTTAAGCAGTTTAGCGTTTTCTAAACTTTACAGGAATGATATGAATTTAGGGATATATCTGAAATATATTAACAATTTTCAATAAAGGCAGGCAATTTCCCAATTAAAAGCAGCAAAAAAATCTATAATCTACAGCTATACAAAAAAGAAAAAACCAATACACTTAACCATCAAATTATAAAATCATTTATTACGTAATAAATGATAAGAAAGTGGGAAAACAAAATTATAGTGATATAAGTACCAAAACAAATAATTACATAACATGCCAAAAATTAAGTGATAACATGATAACAGTTAGCAAACGAAGCTTACCAATAAAAGTAAGTAATAAAATTGATGATTGTTTGATAATCATGGCACAAAACAATAGTAATAATAATAAATGGCTAGCAAAATTTTACTTAATTCATTATTTTCTAACTAGTAATAATTAAGGCATGCTACGTGCGGTTTTAACCATTGATTGGTTACTTACATGTGCTCCGGATGATCTTTAAGACATTCGATTAAGTCTTTAGGACTAAGGTGCGATGTGCAAATCTTGTGAATGGCCGTAAACAATGGAAAACTATAAAAAACGAAATAATAATTAAAGAAAAATTGAAAATAACCTAGAGTAAAATAAAAATACCGGTTTTCCATATCACGAGACTTCAACATATAGTTAACTTCTTCGGCAGTGATAGGTCCTTGTAGTTTTTGGCCGTTTAACATTTCGCTCTCCAAGACGGCAAAACTTTTGCCAGTTTTCACATGCGCTTCCGATACCTTGCGATTTCGGCCACCGTAGCAAGTGGTTATTAAATCGGCGACGCCGCAGCTCTCGAAAAATGTGCTCAACTTGCAGCCGGGGTAAAACAGATCAACGAATTTGATCATTTCCATCAGCCCCAAACGGATTACTGCTGCTTTCGTATTGTCGCCCAGTTCCAAACCGTCGACAAAACCAGCACCAACTGCTACTATATTCTAACATTTCAATTTTGTTGTTTTTAATTTAAAAGAAAATGTTTTTAGAAAACTTAAAAAAAAATTGGTATTTACTTTAAGAGCACCGCAGATTTCAACAGCATCCTCATCGTCAACGACCACAACGCGGAAATAACTGGTTTGGATGATGTCGCGCAACATGGGAGCCAAATGGGGATCGCGGCATCCAATGGTAGTTTCGCAGAACTTTTCGTCGGCCACTTCGCCGGCCAAATTGGCACCCATCAAAACGGCGCATTGGATTTTCAAAGTCCTGGTAATGATGTGCGAAATCAATTCAATGCCGCCTCCCTCTTTCTGGTCGAAACCCTGTAACTTTTACTTTCAAATTCCGCTCTAATGATAAATGAAAAATTGATGACCTTAATTAACGAGAGTCCAATCGCCGTTGGTTTAATATGTCCGAGCAACGTGGCGCAAATCGTGCGAATAAATTGATGAGGTAGTACAAATATTAAAATATCTGCTTCTTTTGCAGCTTCAGTTACATCAGCAATAGCAACCTTAGAAACAAAAAATAAATAAATATTAAAAATAAAATTTAAAGATCAGAAAAATACGTACAACATTAGCAGGTAGTTTATGACCAGGCAAATACTTGATATTTTCATGCGTTTCGTTAATAATTTCGGTGAGCTTCTTGCCATTGATCATTTCCTCATACACATACATGGTAACTCGATCATCGAAATTTGGAAGCTGAGCTGCATTTTTTCCCACAATTTTAGCAATTGCAGAGCCCCTGAAACAATTTAAAATCACATTAGAATTCACTGGAAATTTAAGTACTGCATATATAATTAAGTTGTAGTGTTATTTGAATTACATTAAACAAACTGTGTGGAATTTTCCAAAAAATGTACAGATTCTTAGGTTATAAATTAACATTTAAGGGGAATTCGCGAGAAATTTTTATGAAATCCTTACCAGTTTCCACTGCCAATGATGCAGACACTTTTCTTCTTATTTAAGGGCATAATAAAGACTTGGAATTTTTAGTAAAAATGATGCAAAAAGAAATAAAAACTAAGGGAACTTTTAAAACATCCGCACGTTCGCAGCTCTGCCACACGAATGACGGCTAATTTAATGAAACACGCGCAGATAAAGTGCACTTTGAAACAGACATTGCGCACTTAGTGAATATTTATTGCAATTTCCATTAAAATTGCCCGTAATTTGTGCGTTTTCCATTGGGAAAACAACAATTTCGCAAGGCTTTTCCGAAAGGTCAACTAAGGGCAAACTTTGAAGGTCCGGGGGGTCCTTCAGGACTATTTTGGTTAAATTTTCTAAAAGGACGTCCAAAGGTGATCCCTTCAACCTTGGAATTCTTTTTTTATAATTTAAAATAAATAATGATTACATATTAATAAACAATATTAACGGTTTCCTTCCTAAAGTTTCCATATTATTTATAAATTAATTATTTCAACCTATCAGCAAAAATAACTGATAAAAAAACGATAAAGTTTCAAGTTTATAACTGAAAAAATTCCAATTTACAATAAAAAAAAACTATTAGTTGAAAAAAAACCTTTGCAAATTAAAATCAAATAATTTAAACAAAAATTACGCATTGAATAAACAAACAAATCAAGCAATTATTACTTGCAATTGCACATTGAACATTTATTAGCTAAATTCGCAACAATTTATATTTCACTGATACATTTTTACTAAGCTTTTTATAAGTACTGCTGAGAGATAACTATTTCACCTACAATTATAATTTTAAAAGTTGTGCTGTCTTTCAAATACAACGAGACAATAAATAAAATCTAATTCTGTTAAATATTCGTAAGTTTACTTTGAGGGCAAGACAGCACTTTGAAACATTTAGCTATTTCCCACTTATTCTTCGACTGCTGTGGCAGATGAAGCCGTGTCCAAAATGGTTTCGAAGGAAAACGGTTGAAAAGCGTGTCCAGTACCAGAGTAAAATTTGCTTTGGAATTCAACCCTACAAAAAAAAAAAAAAAAACAAAAAAGATCATAACTAAAGAAAAACAATCCCAATGAGTAAAATAATTACCAGTGCAAACGCAAAGTGTGCAAAAATGCAGACAATCCTTCCATCAGAACCAAAATTGATACCGTCAAGCAAGCCCAGAAGCTGAAGATTATGTAAAGAGCAATTCCACCCCTCCAGTCGTCCACCACAAGTCCCTTGCTTAAGACCATGTTCCACAAGACTTCCGATAATTCTATGCAAAATCAAAAATTAATTAATTTTCAAAATAAATCAGCACAAAAATTCAAAATACTTACGTGCATGAGCCAAAGACAAAGCCCACAAACGCAAATAGGAAGCAGTGTGAGAGACAGATCCCAAAACGTACTCGATGGTATGGATTCCCTGATGGATAAATATTTCAGAGATTTCCTCTTCGCCGTGCTCACCACCGGCACCGCCGCCGCCTCCATGGGCAGCCTGCGTATTGTTCTGCATGGGCTGTTCGGCATCTCCGTTTTCGGTGGCGGACTGCATCTGCTGATGCGACACTTTCATCTGGTTCCTACTGCGCATAATGTGGATCGGTTTGGCCAACAGCATCCACGGCACGCACAACAACGCAAGGACCACCAACAATTTCTGCAGTCCCATTTGTCCGGCATACATATTCGGCTCGCAAGGAGGATCGTCTTTCGCTCCCTTGAACAAAACCATGTTGATGAATGTGATCAGAATCGATGGGGCGCAATGAGGACTGTAGAGAACTTCGCTTTCTGTAAATTACAAAACAGTTAATTTAAAAATGATGGTTTTATTAATTGCGAAAACCCCGAAAATTAATCTCCCTTTTTTAATTTCTACCCTTTTACGTATTAAATTAAATTTAAATTAAGTAATAAATTTTTAGTCACGTCATATGAAACGCGGATCAGAGACAACTAGCGGTTTGTGGCGTCCAAGTGAAAAAAAAAGCAAATCCTATAAAAATGGAAAAATTACCGTCATTGGTGGCGTAATAGGTGACCCATTTGATGAACATTAAAAGGACCATGTAGAGAAAGAGGAAGCAAAGGAAAACAATTTGCGGCAAGAATTGAAATAGCATATCCAGTTTGTTTTTAAAGTAGCGCAAATTCCAGTAGCTCAGCGAGACGCCAAACAACATATGGATGACACCGAGAATGATGGACACCTTCATCTTGTAGGCATTCTGAAAGATGATCTTGTTCTTGGACAACTGCCAGACCGGATCCAGACCAAGCGGATACGGATACTGAGCGTAGGCTTTAGGATTGGCCGGATCCAGCATCAGAATCTCTTCGCGCATCGTAATCGAATTGGCAGTGTTTTCGTCAACGGACCACTTGGAGCCGAACATGTTTAAACTCTTCGAAAAGATGTCGTTATAGATCAAGCCGGTGTACATCGAGAAGACGCCCATCAAGAAGATAATGTAACGGCCACCGAAGAAGATGTTCCAAATCTCGTTGTCGGACTTTTTGGCCGCCAGCGGTTTCTCCTTCAGCACCATCCATCCGCCGAAGAGAGCCATGATGAGGCCGTGGCCGGTGTCGCCGAACATGACCGCGAACAGAAATGGAAAGGTGATGATGGTGTACGGTGCCGGATTCATTTCGCGATACGATGCCACGCCGTACGCGTCAATCAGGGCTTGGAAACCGGAGGTGAACTTGTTCGTGTGGTTGTACGTTGGAGGATTCTCGCAAGTTTCCATCCGATTCAAAATCGGTGGCACTGAACTGCCACTGCGTTCCTGATGCAGAACAACAACACAAAATTAATACCGAATTAATAAATTAATAAACGATTATTATATTTTTTTTTTAGGAAAACTTACGGTGCCGCGTCTTAAAGCCAGTTGAATATTTTCCAAATCCAAAACCGGCACCCAGCATTCGGCAATCAGACACTTTTGCGTCACGTCCAAATTGAACAGGTTCAACGTATGATAGATGGCCTTAATTTTGCGCACCTTTACGAACCAGTTCTTGATGTTCTTGGCAGCTGCCACCAGGACCCGGTGTCTGTGGTCCTGAGTTTGGCCCAAAACCTTAATTTACACAAAACAATTAGTTCAAAATTAACTGACAATTTTATACTTTTCGGATTAAATTTAGTCCTAAAACATATTTCTTCAACAAATTTCATTGAAGCTTATAAAACATTATACAAAATTTAAAATTTAGTTATATTTTACAAGTACAAAATTTACATGAAATAAGAATTTAGTTTCCGTACTTTATGTTGAAGTAAGAACTGTGAAATTTCATTGCGCTTGTGACCAAGTCAGTTTCTTGGTTTTGCAATCTCTTCTCACATCTATACCACATTGCGATTTATTTGATCCAGTTAAATTTAATTATCTTCGTAATTCAAAGATTTTGAAGGATATGTATATCATAATTTGGGACAGATGGGAGAAAAATTCAGTTAAATTAAAACAAAAAAAAAAACAAAAACTTACAGTATTAAGATCTTCAATTCGAGTCATAACGCCCATGGCCATTTCCCTGCGGTCAGCAGGTACTTCAGGACAGGGATACAAAGTGGCCCTAAAGCCTTCGCAGATCTTCTTGACGCGAGTTTTCAATTGGTCTCCTTGGAAGAAGATGATAAACACGGATTTAAACACTTGATCTCCCTAAACAAATTTACAGTTACCATTTAAGCTGAAAACAACAATAAAAAAAAGGAAGTAAAATATTTACACTGGAAGGATCTTCAAGCGGAGTCTCAATCTCGGCTTGTCTCAAGAAGACGTTTCCTCGACAGGCTCTCCACAGCATCCGTTCGAACGCGGGAATCCTTTCGCGCAGTATAACACCGGCGACGAAACTACATTACACCCACAAGAGGAAACGCATTAATAAAATTCCTTTCATTGAATTCCGATTAAAAACCAGTTAACAAGTGAAATAAAAAAGAAAACAAAAATACCAACAGATAAAAGAAATCCGAAAGGAAAACTGCATAAGTTATTATCGATTAGGAAGAATTCAAAACGTTAAAAACTGATTGTTACTGACAAGCAATATATAAATAAATTATGCAGTTATTATATAATTTAACAATTTTCTTATTTTAAATTAAGAATTAATATAAAAAAAAAAAATTCAAAAATTTGTTTAAGAAAGCAAGCCAAAAACAAAGATTTTAAAAAATAGTTAAGTTACATAATATCCAAGTTTTGGGGGCTCATTTTCAATATACCAACAACTTTTGTGTGTTCTTTCAGCACATTTGCATAGTTTTTTTTAACTGTTTCAAGAAAATCCAACTGTTTAAAATTCGTTCTAACAAATAAATTACTTCAAATAAGTACCAAAAATAAAAGCAAATGCAAAATTGTTAAATTATACAAAAACGAATAGGGTATTTATTATAAAAAAATTTAAAAAAAATAGTACGAGTAAAGCCATTTGCCAACTATGGTGCTCTTTCTACAAAAAAAAAATCTACGTATTCTAAGCACTGCTCTTGCTGTAAACTAAAAGTGTGCTTAATTGTTGCAAAAACCCAAAAGGAAATTAATTATTTACAAAAGAAGCTCTACTTTATGTAACAACAGTAACAGTAACGATAGAAGCGCTCTAAACAAAAACAAACTGAAAAAGTAGTTCAGGGCGTCTTTTACTGACCATGGATAGTACTCTTCAGGATCAAAAGACTTTTCCGGAAAACTGTTCAAGTAACAATACAACAGAAGCATTATTATTTTATTTATTCTATAAGAATCGTTTCAACTATATTTGATGAACGAACAAAGAAAGTGATTAGGTAAATTAGGTAACTGATAAAGTAAGAGATGCACATGAAATGAGTCTTTCTATAAAGAGATGCCGTTTTTATGATGCGGGTTAGTTCTCTAAACTTTCCTTCAGTTTCAAATGATGCAGACAATGTTAATAAATGTTTAATGATTAATGTTTAACCACTGACAATGGTCAAGAGTCAAGTAATGTGAAGATGAAGTGGAAAAAATAAAAATGAGAGAGATCATTTTTAGGGCGATACGTACCCTAGTTGCACAGGGCCGAGGGCACCTTGTCGGGCTATAGAGTCGTCACTAATGAGGGCCCTGGTCATAGACTCTGAGGGATTCACACCCCCTTCGTGCTGCACAACACAACACATTAGCAAAACCCATTTGGAATTGAACACTTTTCGGAGTGAGCGACCAAAGATGGCAATAACTGCATCTATTTTTGGTCGCTCACAAATCAAAAAAGTTGGTTTATTAGCAAAAAGTTTTCTTTTTATATATTTTTTTTTATTGATGTACTTTTTAATTTGTGATTTTTAAAAATTAATTAAGCAAAATAAAACCAAAATGTAGTTTCAACAGTCATTTTTTTAATCTTTAAAAAAAAGATTAAATAAAATTTAATTTGGAAATTAATAACTTATTTAATAAAAAAAATCTTTGTAACTATAGAAAAGTTAAAAATTTTAACAGAAAATAATTTTTTTTTGTAATTTATACATAAAAAGTACTTTAAATTCGTTCTTTTCGCTCAATAAACAAAAAAAAAAGAAATTATTTCTAATTAGAAACCCAATACCCACAAAACATGCAAACAACACACATTTTTTGCTCCAAATTCTAAGATTGTTAATAACAAAGCTCCCAAACTTCACCCTTACCTTTTTAGTACAGTATTGAATACCAAAAAAAATTCTGCCTAAACCCAACACCAAACCAACAACTTTTTTGTGAAAAAGCAAAAAGTTAGTGTCATGCAAATAAACAAAGTTTGTGCAAAGTTGGATTTTCCGAAAGATATAAATATCAATATTATCACTGGGCATATTTTATGGTAAATTATATGCACAATCAATCAATGGTTATTAATTAAGTTAACTAAGTTAATTAGTGCGGCATAATTATTATTCATTGTTAATTAATTGTTCACACAACAGAGAGCCTTGCCTCAAGGTGGTCCGCAGTGAACCCGAATCTACCATGATGTCAAAGTGCTGTAAGAACCACAATTTTAAACATTCTCTATGAATATTTTTTTTATGGAAATTTTAATCTATCAATCTATCAATTGACCAAGTAAAAAACATTTTCATTATTAAACACGTAATATAAATAAAATTCACCAAAAAAGAAAAAAAATCAGCGCTGAAAACTTGGAATTTCGTCAATATTTAATTTTTGCTTCATAATTTATAAAACAAAAAAAGTTGCAATCGAAATAATTAACTGAGATTTTAATTGAAAAAATACAAAATAAAAAAAATATATGAAGTAGAAGTAGAGAAATTTACCCGAGTTTAAGGGCCTGACCTCCAGCTCGAAGGCCCTCCTCGCCCAAAAGGGTCACCTGTTCCTCCTCGCGGGACGGATCGGCCATCTGGGCAGACCCAACACCACCACGTTCAGCCTGGCGACAAACACAAACAGCCCCCCCGAAAAAAGAGAAAAGAAACGGGACCTCTAAAACTACCCAACTACCAGGGAGGAAGGATCAAATCTTCTCCTCAATGAGGATCAAGTGAAAAAACTCGTTTCATTTCATAGGAATTTCTTTGGATTTCCAGGAATTAAAGATATGTTAAAATATTATAAGGAAAGTAATACACATTAATTAAAAAAATAGTAATTGGGTAATAATAGAAAATTAATAGAGTACAAATTAATATATAAAAAAAAACTCAAGACTGTTAAAATTAAAAGGGACAATAAATAAAATTAGAAGTCAATAAATTAATAATTATTAATTAAAGAAAAGCGAAAGCAGTTATTCATTGGAATTTGCAGTTTGTTATTTTCTTTTTCTTTCATTAATCATTCGTCGCATGCAAGGTACTGGTGTAATTATGCAATTGTTAATGACCCAAATGTGATTCGCACTTTGTACTAATCTCTATTCATTTTCATATCAACGTTCTAAAATGAAATTTATATTTTTTTTTGATTAATTAAAAATAATAAACGGATATTTGATTAAAAAAAAAAATTATTTTAGAAAAAGGAAAACTAAATTGAAACTCAAAAACCGAACAAATAAAAATAAATTATTTCAAATGGAAGATATTCAATACATAATTTTCTAATTAAGTATTGTAGAGTAACAAATAATATTTAAATCATAAGCACGTCCTATACTTAAACTTAATAGTTTTTCAACAATTTCTATATAAAGTATAAAGGTTAGGGAAAAAAACAAATGAATCACAATCTTTTAAGTTTGAGTATAGGACGTGCTTATAACTTAAGCGTTATTTTTTTATCTCTTTTCAAGAAAAAAATAAAATAAAATTATACCATTCAAATAAAAAAATAATAAGTTTTCACTGACTGTATTAGTCTTATTTTAAAAACTACAAAGGATTATTTTGTAAATTTAACAACATAATAAGGTTTTAAAATGACTTGAGCTGAAATGATTAATTTCGATTAATTTGATTGAAAGTGAAATTTTTCAATTTTGCAAGAGTTCAATCAAACAAACAAAAAAACAATTAACTACTAAACAAATAAAGTCGTAAAGCATTACAATTTAAATTTATTTTATATTGAATTTAAAGAGTTTAGACACACACAAAAATAGAAAGAAAATATTGTACAATGAACAACAGCAGAAAAAACTACTTTTTTTTGGGAATAAATGAAAATAAACGCCCGCATATCAAATTCAATGACATTCAATTAACAGCGATTGATCCCCAACATTAGTGTCGCCAGTATTTAAACACAAATATCCTTGAAGGTCAAAAAAGAATACAAAAATTAGCATAAAAAAAAAACGAAACTCCCGCAATTAACATGAAAACTACTGTTCGTTTTAGCAACAAATTTTCATTGGTACATTAAAAAAAGAAAGAAAAAAAAAAAAACGAACATTATGTTGTCACTCATATTCAAATTCTAGAGATAAAACATATTTGCATAAGCAATCACATGAAAGAAAAATCATTGTTAATTTATAAAAATTCATGGACAGTGTTTAAACTGTTTGGTAATTTGCATTTTTCTTTAATTTTTCCTATAATTTAGCTTAACAAACCGCAAAAATACCACATGGAATAATTTTTCGAATGATTAATTAATATTATTTCCATTTATTCCACTTTCATTTAATAAATTAAATCATTAAAATAAACAGAGAAAACTACATAAAAGAAAAGAAGAAAACCACAACCAAGTTAAAAAAATAATAATAACTGTAAATTATGGATTCGGATTATTGGTTTATAAGGTTCAAAGAGCAAAAAATAACAATAAAAAAGAGCGTTTGTGTAAATCCCAGGCTGATTCATTAATTACATTTACATTACTACAAAATACGGTTCTTTATCTCTGCGGAAAAGTCTGCATATGTGGCTCAGAAATAATTTTACGCAGCACTCAACAAAAAAAATTTTAAAATCATTTTTATCTTTTAATTAACTTTCTATTTTTGCATTTTAGCAATTCACTGATTTATCAATAAATAAAATAATAAACAATTAACTCGATGTTTAAAAAAAAAACACAAAAACATATCAAAAGGTGATATTTAAACAATCATGCATAAAAATGTTATTTGTAATTAATAATTATTTTATTTTATTTTTAGTAAAGTTGCTGAATTTGCCATCAGCCACTCAAAACTGCAAACCAAACTTACAAAAACGAGAAAATGTCCGGAACTGATCGACGTTTTTGTTGCTTTGCACCAGACTCCTATTTTATAATAATATTAGAATAAAATTTACCAAAAAAAAAAACAAACAAAACAAAACCAAAAAAATTAGTGAAATCAATCAATGACAGAAAGCAAATGCAGCAGCTTTACATTTGAGTCTCAATTTTCGCCAATTGTCCCATTTAATAATGATAATTTAAAAATAGATCACTCTGCATTAATAAAATAGATTGTTAAAGAGTATGCTTTTCATGCTTATAGTCCCAATTTGGCTTTTTAATTAGAAAAAAAAAAAAAAATTAAAATTATCTAGCAAAGTTTGTTTCTTACCTCATCAAAGAACACCTGGGTCTTACGCAGAATCTGCTTGAGCTCTGTCAACTCCAAGAAGTTCCTCTTCAAAGCCTCATCATTTTGGTTAACCTCTCTAAGCTCATTTTCTAGTTTTTCAAAAGTAGCCTGCAAAATGAACACAAAACATTAATTCGTTCGGCATTTGCAAATATGAATTACGAAGTAAGCAAATGTACCTCCAGATCAATCATTTCTCTAGGCTGAGGAGCTTCTGGGTTCTCGCCAGTATCCAGCATTGGAATACTGTCCTTCTTGATCTCCTTCTCGAGGTAACGTAATTTACGTTCCATTTCATCGCAACGTCTCACTTCATTGACGAATTTCCTTTGGAAAGCATTCACATCCGGATTCAGCTACAAATATCCAACATTAGAAACAATAGTCATTGTACATTATTCACAGAAGGAATAAAATATTAAGGTATTACTTACATCTCGAAACTGAACAAGGCCAAGTTCCCCTAATTCAGACACACAAGCATAAGCTGCTTCACTTTGCAGAAACAGTTGGCAGAGAGTCATCTCTGCACTTCTAAATAGAGAACCCATGGTTCGCACGTTTAATTAAGTCCTTTGTTCGTGTAATTTGTTGCAAATTGATTGATTTTTCCAACTGTGATATCAAATGAACGAATTGGAGGTTACAACATCACTCAGAAGTGGCACAAAATGGATGTCCAACCCGTTCGAATCGACTTTCTTTTCTTCGTCGTGGTCGGTCGTGTCGCGGAGAAGAGTTGTTAAAAAACTGCTTGCGCATGCAAGCTGTGGCTCGTTACGAATAGAATTGGTAATTTTAATTACGTAGCACGGCGAGCGGCGCAGAATCACTGATCGATTCGATCGAATACGCGTTGTGCGAGTCCTTGCAAGGACATTATCCTAGAGCAGTGCTGCCAACTGCACAGCTGCGCATGCGCAATAAATGAAAATGGAAAATTCAAGGATAATGGAGATTTTCAGGAGTGAAAATCCATTGATATTGTGTTAAATTAATGGCAATTAGAGTGGATTTTTTTAGAATATAATAAAAATAACAATAATTGTATTTCTTTGTATTAAAAATGTAAAAAAAAAAAAAATGAACTAAATGGCTTTTTTACGAAGGGATTTTTCACCCCCTAGGAAATTAAATTCTTAGTGAGTGAGTGGGGTTGCAGCACCCGATATAAATTAATAAACAACAAAACAAGTCTAATTAGTTTTTTTTTTTAATTTTTAATTAATTTTCATAATTTTGTTGTACATTTCCACAAAATAAATTGAATTGTTTATTTAATTACACCAATTTCTCTAGGTAGATTTTAAAATTGGAAAACATTCCTAGAGACATAAATTTTCAATTAAATTTTATGCTCTTTTTATTATTATTTTTTATTTATTTAAATAAATTTTATATTTTTAAACACACATTTTTAATTAAACTATTGAAAAGTGGATTATTTCGAAACATAATTTAAAAGCATACCTCATTTTTTTCCATCTGGCGAATGTTTATTTTAAGTTTTGTTTGGAAATCCAGTTCAAAATCGTTTTAAAATGAGTCTTGGTCCAATCAATATTGGCTTTTGTTTGCTCCACTATTTGCTGAACACTTCTTTGAGTAATAGTTGTATCATTTTTGTGGCTTTCGGTAAATGCCACCAACTAAAACCACAGAAAATTACTCTCAAATTTAACCGAATGTTTTCAATTGCGAAATACTTACTTCCTCTAGTTCTTTTTCGGTATTCATATTTTTGGTGACTGCTCTTAGAATTCCGGATGTTGTAATTATGGTTTTCCCTAAACTGAAAGAAACCACTTTCGTTAAATTTTGAACACAAAAATATTACAGAAAAAATTACTAATCGTTAATTTGTTTCCAATTTCCAATAACAAATCGAAATCCTAAAGTTTGGCCCATTATATTTCTGCCCAGAGCCGAGAAAACTGCAGCCACATCCTGTTTTCTAATGCCGGAATTTTCCTGAAGAGCCAACGCCATGAATTTATAGATTATCCACGGTTGCTGACTGCATCCTAAAGCATTCAAAAGACGCGACTTTTCCGTCGCTACGTTTGTCTTCTGATATCGCTCCCACACAAAATTCCAAGCTTCAATTCCTAACAATTCTACAGCGGTGCAATAAATGTATGATTTGGAATTGGAAAGTATGCTAAAATCATTAATCAATAAGAAAAAAAAATTTTTTTTTGAAATTTGAATTACGGATTATTAATGTCGGGATCAGCTGCTGCCATCCAACTTCTGAAATCTGCAACGGCTTTTGAAATACATTTAGTATGACCCAATTTACAAGCTCTGGTCAAAACTTCATCTCTTAGGTAAGTTTTCTGAAGAGTATCCTGTTTGGATTCCTCCATTCCAACAGTATTGAATATATTTTCCAACAAATGCATAAAGTAAGCCTGGAATTTCAGTAAATTAAATTTGTTTGGTTTGGTTAGGTTATTAGAGTTTTAAGAACAAAAAAGCAGACCTTAAATTTGTCAAAATGTCCGCTTCTTAAGAACATTTCCATTAAGAAATCCAAATTGTTAAATGCAGCATTCCAAGGAACGTATTCTTTTTCGTTTACTAAGTACATGCTAATATTTAATGGAAAATCATATTCCAAGTAGCCGGCAGCTGCCAAACTGAAGGAATCATCCAAGAATTGAGCTCTGTTTCTCACATCAAACAGTTTGTGATCGCTTTTCAACTCAGCTATTATCAGTTTCCATCCCAAATTATCGTATTTAACCCGATAGTAACCGGTTTGATTAACGTTTAACAGAAACCAATCGTTTGAAGAAAAAGATCCCGACAAATCCAAGGGCATTGTTTTCGAAGTCTTGCTCATCCATTTAGTGCCAACATTCTCCTTCTTTTTATCGGTATAACTCAAAGGTATGCCCCACAAAACTTCCGAATTCGTTTTGTTGGTATTTTGCAGGAATCTCTGCTGCGTAAAAGTAATTTTGTTATCGGCCCTTGCAACACTAACAATTGGATATCCTGTTTGTAGCGTCCACGGATCCATTGCCTCTTTAACGCTAATTGTATCATTCATCTTGTTACCATTGCGTGCTGCGAATGTCAAACAAGCCCATAAATCATCCTGTTCTGCACTTTTGTACTTCCTACAAAGCAAACCTTAATCATTCAAAATTTAGAAACTTTTCTTTCACAAAAAGAATTACATATCGTTTAAATATTTGGTTATTCCTTTTTGGAAAACAGGTGTGGTTAAGAAGCTTTCCATCATTCGGATTATGGAAGCTCCTTTCAAGTAGGATATTCGATCGAAGATATCTTCAATTTCGCTGGGATCATTGACGACTACACTGATGGGATGTGAGGATTCCAAGCCGTCTAAGTCAAAGACGGCATGCAAGTAGTTGATAACAAATAGATCCATCACGCCCCAATCGGGAAAAACATGATCGGTTGCTATGTTTTCCACGTAGGATGCGAATCCTTCGTTTAGCCACAGATCGGACCACCATTTCATAGTGACCAAATTACCAAACCACTGATGGCCTAATTCGTGCGCTATTACTGTGGCAATATGGGCTAGATCTCTTTTGGTGGAAATGCCTTCGTCGTAAAGCAAAGTGTTCTCTCTGTAGGTTATCAATCCCCAGTTTTCCATCGCGCCAGCTGGGAAATCCGGAATTGCGGCCATATCAATTTTGGGCAATGGAAACGGTACATCGAAATACTGTTCGTAGTATTTGAGAAACTTTGGGCCTAGTTCCAAAGCGGTTTTGGTTTGATTTATAGCGGATTTGCGTGCCCAAAGGGAAAAGTTGTCGATTGCATCGGATGTGAAGTCACTAACTAGGAATGCCACAACGTATGTCGACATAGGGACGGATTTTTGGAATTCGTCCCATTGGAATCCGGGATATTCGGTTCTAAATGAAATTTTTTTGAAATTTTATACTTTTTCAAAATTGGACTTAGTATTTTGCAAAAGTTGACAAAAGTTTAAGGACATCCCTGTTTTTGGTTATTCATATCTGTCCTCAAAACATTCTGATCTTATTTTATAATTTTTATTAAACTCCCCAGAAAGAGTTAATTTAACAGAGCCACAGTTATAACTTTTTTTTTAGTTCCGAAAGGCCAAAAATTTTAAGTGTTTAATCTCGAAAACTAAAAGCGTTACAAAAAAGGTTTGAAGAGGAATTAAAGCATTTTTTATGGTTTATTATCAAATAATAATAAACTAGAAGTATTGCATTTTTCGACCGACCAAAGGAGATTACATGGAAAATGAAACTAACTTTTTAACTGCTCCCCATTATAATTTTTGAAACGATTAAATTCTAAGTGATAATATTCAATGAGTAGTATCTTTTAACATATTTTTTTGAAACTAGTACCTAGCATTTTTATTGTAGTACTCAATAAAAATTTTATCGCTTCAAAAAATAATAATGGGGAAGCGGAAAAAAATAAACCCGGTATAAAAACAGGGCTGCAAAATTAAAAAAGAATTCCTTTTAAGTTTAAACTTTTGCAAAGTATTGAATTTCAACAACTTTTCAAAACTTACGCTTCAATTGTGCTAATTCTTGGCATATTAGAGATGGAATTTAATTCTTTGGATCTTCCTAAAGTCAGTTTAAACGTTGCTTTTAAATGCGGCTCATCGAAACAAGGGAAAGCTTGTCTGGCATCAGTTGCTTCGAATTGCGTTGCTGCCAACCATCTGAAATTTAATTATTTCCGTTTGAGAAGAAGTAAAAACTTTTTTCTTTTTTTAAAAACAAAAGTAATTTTAGCAAACGTAAATTAAAGAACTTTTCCTAATTGTAATTTTATTTTATTTTATTTGAGTTCTTTTGTGAAATTGACTAATGTTTATAGTAAAATCAATAACATCCTGAAACTTTTCTAATTTATTTTTCATGGTCAGTTTCGATATTTATACATCACGAAAAATTCATTTCAAACGTTTAAATATTATTTTTTTAGATAAACCGAGCACTAAATTTATAAAATTTAATAATATTTATTTGATAGTAAAGTAAAATCATAAAATACTCATTTTATAGTGGTGCCATGGTGCTTTGAAAACATTCTGCAAGTATTATTAAAAAATTTACTGGTTAATTTTAGCATTAGACAAATAAATAAATTGCAGATGCATTGTGTTCTTAAATTTTACAGTTTGTTGATATGAAAGTTAAATTCTTAATTTAAGTGGAAAACAAAATGAAGAACTATGTAATAACTACATATGTATGTATAAATTGTAAAGGGTGAGTTAAAAGTTCCAAATAATTAATCGTTATCAATAAATTGGAAATTAGAAATTAGTAATTATTATTTAAAATTTGGTCTGTCAAATAATTTTCTTTTTTCTGATTTTGCAAAAATTCTTATCAGTCGATGGCTTTTGTAAATGATTAATTAATATTTTTCGGTAAATTATCATTGATAATTAATTTTGCCATTGATAGTCTTTTATATTTTTTTGGTATTGTTAACTATAAAACTAACTGCATTTCAAAAAGTTTTCTTTTTTTTTTCAAAAGAGACTAAAAACTTTTTATTGAAAAAATATGTTATTACTGAAATCATTGAGCACCGCCACAAAAATCTTTTTCAAAAGCAACAAAACAACTTCTCATTTTTACAATATTTAACTATCCACAAATAAAAATGATAAACAATCCATCAAATCAAATTTAATGACAAATAAATAAAAATCCATGGCTTAAGGACTGCGGTCGATGGCCTTTTACAATGATTGTTATTATTAAATTAATTATATTTTCAATTATTGTGAAATAATGATTACTTTGAAAAAGTTGTAATAAAGTACTTCTTCTCTCTTTCTCTATGATATTACTGGTTGTTATTTACATAAATGTTAAGTGCTCTAAATCTAAAAGTTGCGATTAAATTTTAATGAAAAAAAAATTAAATCTTAAAATTCAATTTAGAAAAAAATCCTTTCAGATCCAATTAATGAAAATATATCCTTTTGGTTAAGAAAAGAGTTAAAAAAAGTAGCCCTTTGAACCAAAACGAATAAAAATTTACCTATTTGAATCATAAGAACAAAAAAAAAACACATTTTTTTTATATTTTTTACTTTATAATGATCATTTTTGTTAACCAAAATTAAATAATTTTTTTTTCATAAAAAATATCTTCAAAAGTAAATTTGTGAATAATTTTTTACAGAAAAAAATAATAATTAAAATTAGATGTGAAGTATTTAATCAAATCATAAAAAATCCTTTTTGAAAAATACACCATCTCAATTATCCTTTAAATTCCTTCGAGAAATGAAAATAATTATTTAAACAAATAAAAATAAATAAATTTCATATGTGCAATAAATTAAAATGTCAATAGTAAATTAAATCTATTTGAAATTCAAAAAAATAAAATAAAACAACTAAAAAAAAAAAAAGGTAAAAAATAAATAAAAAAGAAAACTCACTTAGTTTCGTTTCGAACTTTATAAGAACTCCTATAAAATCCAGCAAGATCATCATTAAGTACTCCTTGAAACTCCATCGAAACACTGAATCCGCCCACCGGCAGCATCCCATCCAAGTGGACCACGAAAAACTGCAGACTCTTATCCATTGTGCAATCCGCAACAGCCACTTTGGCATTGTTTGCATCCATCACGCGCACCGAACTCTTCGTCACATTTAAATTAAGCGCGTGCAGCGTAACATTCCGACAGCTTTCCACCACTTTTCCGGTAATATTCACCGAACCGCTGAATGTAAAGTTATCCATGAAAGTGATAATTTTCAAATCGTAACTCTCGGGCGCTAAAGATCTCGGCAAGCGCAAATACTTTTGTGATTGTTCTTGCGGACGCTCCGTGGTACTTTGGTCATCATCGGAGCCATTACTATGCACCGATAGAAAGTACGTGACGAGTCCCACCGCTAGCAAAAGGATCACAAAAATTGCTAAGATTCCAAACGCTACCTTTCTCGAGATGGTTATGTGATTGTTCTTTCTGAAGCTGAGGTTCTGGTCCATGTTGAGAGTTTCCGGTGCTGATTGTGCCATGGACCGATCGGGTGATACCCCTGAAAATATATATTTTTTTTAATTTAAATTGTAATTTTTGTTTGTTTTATATTTGTTTTTATTTTTATTTTTTGCAATTTGGCAAATCAAATGCAATGGAAAGAATACAATACATGGCACTTCGATGGATGTGATTGATCCTCTAGGGCCGTACATTTCGTCGATAAGCGGAAATATATATTGCGCTGATTAAATGGCTAGTGCGCTGGAGAACATGCTTTTTCAATTGCAATTGCAGATATCTTGCTTGGAACGGTGCTTTATGAAATAATGAAATCGGAATCACGACTCAGCACTAAATAGCACTTATTTTTACCAAACAGCTCGTTACGGTAAAGTCGTAACCATTGTCTTATTTACCTATATATAGACTAGGTGATTTTCTTATCTTTCCTCCTCCTGTATTTGTGTGGGTTTTTTCTATATTATTTGAAGCTCTGTGTGTGTGTGTGTGGGTGTGTGTGTAAGTAAAGTAAAGTTTTAAATGTGGTTGCAATCCAGGTGCAATTAAAATTCAACAGGTGATGGAAAAGTATGTTATATAAGTGCTTTTCCGAGGAATGTTAATAATAAACTATTATTTATTTGTAGTCATACTTTCAGATTCTTTTTGTTTTTGTTCTTTTTGTTTTCTCTGCTTTCGTTTTTTCGTTAAAGAAGTCTATTGAAAACTAGGCAGAACAGCAAATATTATTCAGTCTTTTAAAATGTTAAAATAAAATGTAATATTTTTTTTTATTTAAAATTAATGGTTAAGTTAATTATTTAAATTAATTATTGAAAATATTTAATTAAAATATACAAATTAAAATAAAACAAATGAAAGAATTGTTTTCATTTGTAGTAATAAGTAACACTCTGATTTTTTTTTCATAATTTTATTAGAAATTACAATTAGAAATGTTTTTACTCATCTTTAGAGCTGTTTGATTAAAAAAATTAATGATTATTAATAATACACAAAGGAAAAGTTATAAGAAAATTAATGAAAAATAAATTTATTTGATGGTTTTCTTATGGTTGTAAGATTCTTCTTTTCATTCTTATTTTTAAATGCGCGGTTTCCCATCCTTTAGTACATGAAAAAAGGGCTAAATTTAAGGCAATTTTTCTCCAAAATCTAAATTTGAATATTTAAATTTTTACTTTTAATTTATAAAGCATATTATCTAGTATTAAAATACAGAATAAAATTTTATTTATATCTTTCCGGTTTTCCGGAAATAATTTTTAAATGCGCGGTGTCTGTATCTGTAGTGCTTTAAAGAAAGTGCTACATTTTAGGCAATTTTTCTACCAAATCATAATTTAAATATTTAATTTTTTACTCTTAATTTATAAAGCTTATTATCTAGTATTAAAATACAGAATAAAATTTCATTTATATCTTTCCGGTTTTCCGGAAATAATTTTTAAGTGCGCGGTGTCCATTTGTAGAATATACGAGTATTAAAGGCAAGGGAAAGATAAAAGTCAAATTTTCTCAAAAGTCACTATTTCAATTTTTAAATTTTTACTTTTAATTTATAGGGTAATTTTTCCACAATCAAAATACTGAATAAAATCTGATCGATGTTTTTCTAGTTAACCGGAAATTAATTTTTAAGTGTGCAGTATCAACTCCCATTGTTTAATTTAATTTAATTCCTAAAAAAAAATGTGTAAAACAGGGAAAAGCAAACTTTGAAAGCCCAGAATTGTTAATTTTAATATCTTTAGTCACCTACCAACATTTAAATGATTTTTTTTTTGAAGACCTCTTTTGCTGTTTTGTTTTTAAACCAAAATAATTTAAAATTCTAATTGTCTCTTGCTATCTAATTATTAGAAATTGTTTAAATTACTTTCATAACAAAAACTTTAACTATTGATAACAACAACTAAAAAAAAACACCTTTTAAAATATTCCTGAAGATTATGTTATTATAGAAATTCAAAATCAAATTTTGTATTTTGTCTGTTTCTACTGTTAATACGAAGAGAAATGTTTTTCATTTTAAGCTGAATTTTCAAAGTCTGAAAATGTTTTATTAGCTGCTTAAGTAAAGAATGAAGTCACGTGAATTTAACGTAATTAATTAAACTTTATCTCGCTTAAATGTTCTATTTATATATTCGTTAAATATTTGTTAACGCAGTTTGCAAAAATTTGGTTCAAAAAATCATTGACTATACCAATAATAATTAACAAGATAAACACATCATTAATATTTTGAACAACCTAGCAATTATATAATTTATAAAATCAAATAATACGGAAAAGGATAATTATAAAGACAATTATTTTTATAATTTGAACAAATAACGTAATAAAAATTCAGTTTGATTTTCATTAAAAATAAAAAAACAAGATAAAAAGCAATGTAATACTTGCAATAAAAAATTAAATGGTTTTCAAACGAAATAAATTGTAATTACTTCGGCAATGTTAAATATACAAGGTAACTCTTTTATCAAATAGAATTTAATATAATCAATTAGTTAATAATAATTATAATATCCTGCTGTTTTTAAACATTATTTTTTATTATTTACAATTATATTTAAATATATGCAAATCAAATTGTTCTTTTTTAAGAAGAATCAAACTAATTACACAAGTTTAAAGCAAATTAATTTTCCTAGTCTCTGTTTTAACGCATAAATTCTGATAGTAAATTTTTAGCTCTCAAAGATTGCTTTTGCCGGTTTTACGTCGAAAAATACAGGGTGATTCAGAAGCAGAGATAAGATAGTGCCTAAACTATGTATACATTATAATTATTTTCTTCACCGGCTTGGACATATCGAGGAAGACTAATTAAAGACTATAAATTTTAATTCTATTTAAAAAAATATAACTTTTTCTTAAGAATTTTGGTTTTACCCATAAGTGTAATCAATATCAAACGAAAGAACATTTTAAGGAGTATAAATACTAAATAGTAATTATAAAAAGTATAGAATTCCATTAAAAAAAGAAACATAACTTTGTTTTATATTAAATGCATTTAATGAATGTCCTGTATAATCAAAAATAATTTTAAATTATACTCTTTTTCGATATGTACAAGCCGGTGAAGATAAAAATTAATTATTTTGAAGTATGGCAAAAACCATAAAAACTATTTTAACTTGTATCTATTGGAATTTCCGATTTTGTTAACGAATAATGTGCCCTATAAATTAACAATGAAAATTTAAAAATTGAAGCATTGACTTTTAAGAAAATTTGATTTATATGTTTCACTCGCCCTAGAATTGGAGACCGCATACTTAAAAATTATCTCCGGAAAAACGGAAAGATAAAAATGTAAATTTTTTTTTGCATTTTGATAAAGACCAATATATCCGATAAATTAATAGTAAAAAATAAACAATTGGGAATTCAATAAGTGAGACATTTAAACACTAGATGGTTAAACACTAGAGAGCCCTTAAAAATAAAAGAAAATCGATTAATATTATTCATTTTTTCGTTTTTTTTTTTTTAATAATATTTCCATGTAAAAAATAATTATTATTCTTGATTAAAATAACAGAGTTGAGCAAAAATATTTCTGGCAGTAATTTAAAATAAAATTATGTAAAAGTCGGCCAATTTTCTTAAGAATTCAAAAAATGCTCTTCTTGTCACAAAAGCAAACTTTGATAACAGTTTACAGTTATTTTTTAACAAATTAAAAGTCATACAGACATTTCAAACAAAAGCTACACTTTTAATCCTGCATAAAAATAAAATAAAAAAACATTTTTAAAGAAAATAATGCATCAGAAATCAGAAATCAACAAAACCTATACTAACAAACATTTAGAAAAACGCTAAAAACATCAAAAGAAAAAAGCGAATATTGTAATTTAGGATTAATCTACAAATGTACAAAATGTACACTTTTATGGCACTCATTTGCATTTTGTAACATTTACATATAGAGAAAATTGTCCTTAAATTACACCATTGCATAATTCACAGCAATTTTTTTATTATTTTCAGTTCATATGAATATAGTAAAGTATACAGAAAACCAAATAGACTTCTAATTCGTCCAACTGAAAAATGTCCATAATTTGATTTTAATAAGCTGTAGAAACGAAAAAAAAAATTGTGAGAAAATTGCACCACAGGAAAAAAATAAAACAGAATAGAATAGCGAAAAAATAAAAATAAAGTACACGCGCTTAATCTAACAACTCGTGACTAATAAATTAGCAATTACTATATGTAGAATTATTAATTACGCAACTACGGACAACATAAAAGAGCGTTATTTCATTCATTAAAAGCGTTTGTTTACATTTAATACTGGTTCCATATGTAATAAACAAACACAACTTGAAATTAAGTTTGCTTTACATTCCGTTTTGTATATGTAAATGCAAAACAACAAATTTACAACGAATATGTAGCATAGATAATGATGGATTTGTGTAACATTGACATGGATAGCAATAACTATGTTAAAACTGTGCAGTAAATTCTAAAATAAGTTTAAAAAAAACAAAATGGAGCTTACTTAGAAAAGGTTTTTCTGGTGGACCGTTGGAAAATTGTACACTTTGCAGAGGAATCCGCTGTATTTCATATAAGCAAATTAACAAAATTGCTTTTTAAATTAACGGTTCACGGTCAGCTTACAACTTAATTCACACTTTACAGTTTAGGCCAATCAGTTTTTCACTTCTTAATGGTCACTTAACATTAGATTTAAATTAACTTTTGGTTTTTTAAAGTACTAAATCTTTGGTTTCACTCGGTTTATTTAAGAAAAAAATAACAATTATTATTCAGCTGTTCAATTCATCTTTTAAAAATGTAGATAGAAATGAAATTAGCTGATTTATTTTAATAAATAAACATTATTATTACAGCGAATGCTTCGAAGGACTGTTAAGTTTTGCGCGTTCGTTGTGAATAATAAATAACCGAAAGCGAAGAATAATCTATGCGCATGTCTATTTCTCTTCATTTTTTTTTTCATTTAATTCCCATTTTTAAACAGGATATCGCTAATAACTCTATTAAATTCAAATCATTTACATTATGAAATAAATAACATGGTGGACCAATTAAAAATGTTAATTAATAAAAAAAATGGATGTGTTATTTAGATGAAAATGCTTGGTTTGCACAAGAAAATTACATTTTGATGGGGCGTCAGGCATGAACGATTTAAATTGAATTCCCGATCGGTTTAATTTGAGAACCAATTTGCAATCTCAATTAAAAACGGAATTAATAGACACGCACCGCGAAAGCACTCAGTTTTCAGCACTCGGCAATCAGAAGCTGCGCTTTGTTTGTTTGTCGTTTTAATTAACGGATTTAAAAAAAAAAGTGCAGGTAGAGCAGATTGTCTGTTAAATGATGACAAAAGGATCCCCACATTATACGGACGCCCCTATTGTAAAGGGGTTCTTTCACTTTCATATCATTACACATATCTTTATACAGGATGATTCAAAAGGGATGCCCTCATTGGTTTTGAATTTCTTTTTGTTAGTTTTTTTTTTTTGTTCTGTTCTTTTATTCTATCGATTTCATTTTTTATTTTTTTATTTTTCTATTCTCTGTTTTCAATTCTATTCATTACCAAAAAATAGGATTTGTTTAGCTCAAAATTCAAAAAGTTATTATTTGAAAAAAAAAATTAAAAATGTTTATTAGTTATAAACAATTATCTTTAAAAATTATGGACAAAAAATCAGGCAAAACTAAAAAAAAAAAAAAATTAACTATGCATTAAAATGAGCATAAGTTGCTTTAGAGAATTGTTTTTTACTTGTTTTCAATAATTACAAATTCAATTCTAAGTACTTTAAGCTATTAATAAAATTTTGTTTGAAATTTTAATTAATTTAAAGTAGTTTGTTATTATTAATATGCAGTGCTTACGTAAAATAATTATACTTTTGTAAAGTGTTGTTTTTTTATGCAAACTGTTACGAGTTTTATAATGTAAAAATTCTGCAAAAACCCACATAAAGTACTTTAAAATGGTAATTACAACTTTATAAACGATTTGTATTAATAAAAAAATAATGTTGTTTCGGCCCTGCAATGTACTGAGGCAATAAAACAATTAACACCGTTCCTAACGATTTTTAGGTCTGGGTCCTTAATGTCAAATTTTACTGCAAGAATTGTTTTTACTCAACTTCAGAGTCTTATTGTTCCAGAATAATGATTCCTAACAACACACAAATAAAAAATGAGAAAAACAATTGATATAAAAATTATTATTATATATTATTAAAGTTTTCATTTGTTGGCAATGTCTTTCTCACTTTAACACAAAATATAGTACAAAAATTCAATCATATTTTTTCGGTCTTCCGGAAACTCAGTTTTAACTTTTCTCAAAAGTCACCACGGTTATTTTTAATTTTCACTCTTGGTTAAAAAAATTATTGTTCTTTTTCAAATTAAAAATTAAAATTTCATCTGTGAATTTTAGTAGTTACTAAAATAGGCGCAATGTATTTATTTGGCTATAGAATGACTGTATCTATGGCAACGCTTATTTAATGGCAACCAAAGTCCTTAAGCCGCCATACCATTTTTTTTTCAATTCAATTTATTGAATTCCTCAAAAACTATTAAGTTTAGCTATAGGACATGTT